>PVIW01009085.1:0-54734 GCA_004026585.1 Noctilio leporinus | reverse complement strand
AGGGTTCCCTTTGCCCCACATCCTCGCCAACACTTGTTGTTTGTTGATTTGTTGATGATTGCCATTCTGACAGGTGTGAGGTGGTATCTTATTGTGGTTTTAATTTGCATCTCTCTGATGACTAGTGATGTTGAGCATTCTTTCATATGCCTCTGGGCCCTTTGTATATCTTCCTCAGTGAGTTGTCTGTTCAGGTCCTCTGCCCATTTGTTAATTGGGCTGTCTGTCTCCCTGGTGTTGAGTTGAATTAGTTCTTTATATACTTTGGAGATCAGACCTTTGTCTGAGGTATCATTGGAAATTATGTTTTCCCATACAATTAGTTCCCTTTGAATTTTGCTGATATTTTCTTTAGCTGAACAGAAACTTTTCAATTTGTTATACTCCCATTTGTTGATTTATTCTTTTATTTTCTTTGCCCTTGGTGAAGTATCAGTAAACATATTTTTGCGTAGGATATCCAAAAGTTTACTGCCTATATTTTTACAAGGTGATATTTTTAAATATCACTAAGAATTCCACTGTGTTATACTTTTTCTACTGGAAACCATGGCATGTTGTATGTAGCTCCCTTTACACCTATATGGCAATACAAGCCAAAAAGCTGCATTAATCTCAGAAATGAATATTATAGTGGAGAAATGCAGGCAAGAGATCCACTTTTCAATTTTTTAAGACAATAACTATACAAATTACATTTAAATTTAAGTAAAAATATTTAATAGGTATTAAAAGTTATATCATGAAACACTATTATATAAGCTTACCTAAATACTGAGTGATGGTATTATGGATAATTTTTTTTTTTTTATGTTGACATCTGTTTCTTCATATTTTCATGATAAACATGTAGACTTCATCTAATATACAAAAGGTGGGGAGTTTAAAAATGTATGTTGAGGAAAGGATATACAATTTAGAGCAATACTTTTAGACATAGTGCTTGTCTAAGCCTTCCCTCTACCTTTTTTTTTTTTTTTTACTCATTTTCTTTAGAGAGAAGAGCAGGGAGGGAGGAAGAAAGGGAGAGAAACATCAATGTATGGTTACCTTGCATCTGCCTCCAGCTGTGGGCCTGGCTAGAGACCTGGCTTGCAACCTGGTTATGTGCCCTGGCTGGGAATCGAACCAATGACCTTTGGGTTTATAGATTGGCTCCGATCCACTGAGCTACCAGCCAGGGCTTCCCTCTACTTTATACATTAGAAAAATAAACAAATAATGCTACAGGCTTTAGTGATTCTTATGATAGATAAGGTCTGTACCAAAAGTGTCAGCCATGCAAACTCTTTTAATTATATTGACAATAGCTTGATACTTTCAGGACAGACCTCATTTGCCTTTGACCTTTTTGTGAGGGTCACTTTGTGGAAAGAAGTAAATTTGCTCCCTCGTGCTTTTATTTCACTCAGAATCAGTACCTTCTCTAAAGAAAAGAAGGGTTCCTGGCTGTAAGCTCTGGCTTGACAGTTTTTATTCTAGATGCTTAAGATAGAGAAAGAAAGGAAATAAAGAGTTGTATCATATAATAAAATGAATATCTACCGAATCTTCCCCTACAGGAAAAAATTTCTCCCGGGACCTCCTATCTTATACGTTTTTATCTCTCACCTGAGGCCCCTGCTTACCAATAGTACAAGAATAAATTTTCATTAAAAGAGAGTTTGAGCACTGGCTGGTGTGACTCAGTGGATTGGCGCTGGCCTGTGAACCCAAGGGTCATTGGTTCTATTCCCAGTCAGGGCATATAACCAGGTTGCAAGCCAGGTCTCCAGCCAGGTCTGTAAGTGGAGGCAGGTGAAAGGCAACCATACATTGATGCTTCTCTCCCTCTCTGCCTCTCTCCCTTCCCCTCTCTCTAAAAATAGTAAATAAAATCTTTAAAAAGAAGTTTGAATTATCATGCTTTAAATGCCTGTGTTTTATTTACTTCTGTTTCTTTTTAACAACCTATTTCAAATGTTCTTATCTTTTAAAGACTATAAGTCACACCCTGACAGGGTGGCTCAGTTGGTCTGGGTGTTCCATGCACCAAAATGTTGCAGGTTTGATACTGGTCAGGGCACTTACCTGGTCAGAGCGCATACAGGAGGCAACTGGTTATCTATCTATCTATCTATCCAACTGTCAGATATCTATTATCTATTATCTATCTATCTATCTCTCTAATTCAGTAATTATATCCCCAAGTGAGGGGTTTTTTTTAAAAGAATACACACTTTAAATCATCTTAATAAACACAAAGCTACTTTTTAATTGCCTCAAAAGAAAAAAAGAATCCATATTGAAAGAAAGTATATTTTATACTAAATAATTTCCAAACTCAGTCCTGGCTCCCAGAAGCTTCTCAGTGACTCATGTCCTCTGGAAAAGTAGATCCAACCATTTAAATATAAATCAACCTTTCTCTTTCTTATTCCCTCTCTGTACTACTGACCTCAGTGTGAAGGTCCAATTCCCTCAGTGAAATTATGGGTCCCTCTTCAATCTTCCCACTACAAAAGAGCTTAATTTTAAGACTATTGGGAGGGCTAAGAGGAAAGAGTTGTATAAATGGTGTAAATAGTGGGTCAGTCTTATTGCCTGAAAGAAAACGCCCCTGGAAAATGGAGGAAAAAATGTTGTTCTTGCAGACATTAAGAGCATATGATATATAATAGTAAGAACTGAAATCTCCAAGCTAGGCTGAAAAAAAAAATGGAAGTCCATTTTCTAAAATAGGAAAAGTTCTTAAGAGGGAAAGGAGAGAGAAGAGTTGAAGTTTGGAGAGAAGAGCTCAACAAAGCACTCTTCTCTTTACCCTGGCTGGTCCCACCTTCCATTTAACAGGGTGACATGCCTGCCCACGTGTGGGAGGGAGCAGAGGCGTGGAAAAGGGAAGAATCACAGCAGAAGAGGTGTTTACACCTTTCCTGCAGGAAATGAGAAAGAATCCTTTCTGAGAAATTTCAGCTTATTGCAACTGACCTCCATTTTCTCTTTTTTTCTCTGCTCAGTGGGAACACACTACTGCCCCAGGGGCAGGTAAGCTTTGTGGACAAGCAGGGAGAACAGGTAGTGGGAACTGGAAGGAATAAAGCAAAAGGGGAGAACTTCCCCTACCTAGAATGCCTGGGGTTCTTTTCAGGGAAGGTTGAAGGCCTCAAGCTAGGCAGGGTTCAGACAGCTTCAAGGGAACATTAGGGTTAAAGTTTTTCATCACTGAACTGGCCAAATGAAGAACTGTTATTGAAGACAAGCTGAGTGATGCCTCAAGTATGAAGCTAATCTCCACAACCCAGAATTGTTTTGTGTGCCTAGGATCTCTGTTCCAAGGCCATTGTGTCTCTTTGGGCTGAGGTCTATTCCAGACCCTAAACTGTGCCCTCAGCTGCCAGGCCCTGAGCAGTTTCTGGAGCTAAGGCTGGCCACCCACAACTTGGTGGCCAGGTCTGGGACTGCTTGCCTTCCGCTGCTGTTTCTGGAACTCATTGATCTGAGGGAGCTGCGCAGTTACCATCACTTTGGCCGGTGGCTGCGGAAGGACTATTTGGGATTGGTCCCAAGGGAGGGTTGACAGGGATGCCTTCCACAAAGAACTCCAGAAAAGGCTAAGGACAGCTGGGCAAGAGAGAGAGGGTTAGGGACTATGAAAGTGAGATTCAGCCAAGCCAGAATAATTCCCAGCAGGAGGGCAGGCTCAGACAGGCAGGGCTCTGCACGCAAGGCTGACTTCAAGGCCCTCTTTTCACACTATGATGTGAAGAAGGCAAACCCCAAAGGGGTAACATAGTAGAAAGCACTTGGAAACAAGATATTCATTCAAAAAATAGTTCCGATACCTGCTAGTCCTCTCATCACAAGGCATCGCCTTGAAAAGAACACACAAAAATGTTTTTCAGAACCATGTCTCCATTTTTCATAATACAATCATTCTTACCGATGAAATCAATGTGCTCACTTGTTTGGTTAAATTTTTTTTACTTTATTCTAGTGGAATGGGGTAAGAATCAATGAGGTATTTGTCAGCATGTTAAAGCTAAATTGAAGCCATGTTGGCCATTCATCAAAGATCCAAAAACTCAGAGCTTTCTTAACTCATCCGGCTCTCACAATAACAATATTACATGGGGAAGAACAGTAGTTGTGACCCTAGATTACACACAGGGAATCTGAGCACATAAAGGTTAAGTGACTTACCACCCTGGTACAGCTGTTACATCGTAAAGTTTGCATTTGGCCCCAGTTTCTCTGAGACCCAATCCCGCATTCGTCATCCTCCCCTCTGTCTTTCTATCTCTAACAAAGTCAGCTCGCCTCGCTACAAAGTTAACGTGGGCAAACCTGCGGCAAACATTTTCCACTGCAGGCCAATCTGTCAGAGAATTGTCACCAAATAAACCTGGGTGTGCTACTGCCACCTCGTGGTCACATATTCTTTCCTTCTTCAGTGGGGAAAAGCCCCTAAAACCCCCACACAATCTTTGGCCAAACTAAGGAATCACTCAAATTCTGGCTCAGTGAGTGAAAGAGTTTCACATACTTTTTTTTTTTTTTCCAGGAAAAAATTCCAATTTTGTTAGTTAATAGAGCCAGATTATTTTAATCCCATGGCATAAATCTGGGATTTTGCTGACCAAGCCACATTCCAGAAGTCCTTCCCACAGCCCCAACATCCGCTGTCAACTAATGATGACCTTGGAAAATATGTTTCATTTTTGTTGGCGTTGAGGAAAACCTCAAGTTCTCATTAACCTTAATATTTCCCATTGCATTTTTTAAAAAATTTTCATTGAGGTTACCTGGATTGTTTTCTTTTTTTCTTAACATATCTTAGATGCCTATCATGGAATTTCAGGATTGAAAGAAATTTGCTTCTGATGTTTATTTATGTTTTTAAAAGATTTTATTTACTATTTTTAGAGAGGGAGGCAGAGAGGGAGAGAGAGACATCAACGTATGGTTGCTTTTCACTGCCTCCAGCTACAGACCTGGCTGGAGACTGGGTTTTGTGCCGTGGCTGGGAATCAAACCAGTGACCTTCAGGTTCACAGGCCAGTGCCTTATCCACTGTGCCACCAGTCAGGGCTGCTTCTGATGTTTAAATCCCTTCTACCACTTTCCCAGCCTGTGTCTGACAACACCTATGGTTTAAAGTAGTCTTTGGAAGCAGCCTGTTCCAATCTCTGCATATTGTAAGAAAGTTATTCTTCATATCAAATTATAATAAGTTTCCTTATAAATTTTAACTATTACTTTTTAAATTGTTGTTCTATTATAGTCTCAACTTTTCCCCATTGCTCGCCCCTGCCTCGCCCATCCCCTGCTCTCACTTCTAATTCTGAACTTTGGTGACTGAAGTAGACAAATTGTATTGGTTTATAAATAATTATCCTTACTTTGTTCCGATAATCTTTTGTTCACCAATTTAAATGTCCCAGTTCCTTCCACTGACACTCATTTTCCCTACTTCTCAGCCCCTCTCAGTTTCTTTCCTCCTAATGCACTGCAGTTTGCCCATGTACTGCTGAAACTGCGAGACTCAGAACCTTTGAAAGGCTATATATCTGATCTCTGGAGAATCAAACAAGATTAGATCATTCCTTCCATTTATATATTCTGAATTCACATTATTAGTTGTGGGAAAATGTTAATTTAATTTGCTTATATAATTTCATGCATATGTGGAATCTAATGAACAAAATAAACTAACAAAATAGAAACAGAATTGTAGACAGAGAGCAGACTGACATCTGTCAGAGGGGAGGGAGATTATGGGGCTGGGCGAAAAAGGTGAATGGATTAAGCAAAAATAAAAGGAAGGAAGGAAGGAGAATGGAAGGAAGGAAAAAAGGAAGGAAGAAAGAAAGAAAAAAAGAAGGGGAGGGGAGGGAAGGAAGGAAGGAAGGAAGGAAGGAAGAAAAAGAAAGAAAGAAAGAAAGAGAAAGAAAGAAAGAAAGGAAAGAAAGAAAGAAAGGAAAGAAAGAAAGAAAGAAAGAAAGAAAGAAAGAAAGAAAGAAAGAAAGAAAGAAAGAAAGAAAGAAAGAAAGAAAAAGAAAGGAAGGAAGGAAGGAAGGAAGGAAGGAAGGAAGGAAGAGGGAGGGAGGGAGAGAGGAAAGGAAGGAAAAAAGAAAGAAGAAAACTGATAGACAGACAATAGTATGGTGATTACCAGAGGGAAGAGGGTTGAAGGGAGGTAGAAGAGGGTAAAGGGGAGATAAACGATGATAGAAAGAGAATTGATTTGGGGTGGTAAACACATAATATAATATACAGATGATGTATTATAGAATTGTACAACTGAAACCTATATAATTTTATTAACCAATGTCACCTCAAAAAATTCAATACAAAGTAAAAATTAAAAAATATTTCCATGAACTATAAATAGTGCAGATAATCACCTTGAATCTCCTCTAACACTGATGCTTGTGTTCTTGTAACTTTAAAATACAGTACAGTTGAATATTTAATTTAATAATAAAGTAACTTTGTCAAGACAAATTTGTAAGAAAAATACTGTAGCTTGTATTAATTTAAAAACCTCAATAAAAAATAAATAAAAATAAATAAAAAATAAATGTTTATTTATTATTTTGTTTTTTCCTGGCTGAAATTAAATTAAAAGAATTCACAAAACAAGTAAAGCAACAGTTTGCAGTCAAGTACTAATGGAACAGTTGTTTTAATTTAAAAATGTCAACATTATTTCAGCACACTTGGTACTGGTAGAATTATGGGGAAAAAGGGATTAGATGGAGTGAACCTTTGAAGTGTTTTGTAAATTTGCAATAGCTAACCTCTGTATTTCTATTCTTTGATTTTGCAGAACCCTTTGCTCTTACATTTTCATTAAATCTAATATCATCTCTTCTGTGGGAAAACACAGTTGCCTTACTATAAATATAAACACTCTGTTTATAGGTCATATACTTTTTCCATTTTTATCTCTCTATTTATATAGTTCATATTCTGCTCTAAGGCTTAAGGCCAACTTATTCTTCAACTTAGACCTCATCATCTTTCTCTTTTCCCCTAGAGGTTGGGCCAATTTAAACTTCAGTTGAAGAAATACTTTCTGAGAGCTGGCCAAAGCTTTTCTCCCTGTTATCCCTAGGTGAGGCAGCTGGGAAAAGTTAGGTAATCCAGGAGGGTTAGAAATAAATCTTGATACATTTATTTAAAAGTATAAGGGCTTGGAGCTCAGTGGTAAAACATAAATGCTCCCGCCGAGTGCTCTACGTCATCTCTCACCCAAAACGGGCTGCCAGGGACAGAACCGCCATGGCTCAGAATGCATTTACTACACACTCTCCTCTAGAAGCAGCAGTGTAATCTGTCCTCCCCAAATCAGGGAAGACCAAGTGCCCTTTGCAATAACCATCTTTCCAAGCTGCTTTAAGCAATGTGGTCATCGTGTGGGCTTCAAATACTTGCTATACTTGAAATTACATTTCAACACTCACCCCCTTTTCGAAAGCCTTCTAAGAAACCTGGATGTGTTGGCTTGGCTGCACACTTTCACCTGCTGAAATAAGAGAACAAGGAGACTAAGAGGCTGTGGTAAAGAACCAAGAGTTAATTTTAAGTATGTTTAAAAGACTGGAAGGTAAGTTAAGAGGCTTTGGTAGACTTTAGAGCGTTTCACAGTAGTGTAGACTGAGGTGAAAGCTGATGGGACTGCTGAAAATGCTTCAGATTCTGAAGGCTTTGAACATGAAACCTAGTGGATTTGTTGATGGTTTGGATGTAGAGTATCAGGAGGGGTGGTATGGATGTAGCCAAAGTTTGTGGCCTGAGCAACTGAGTAAATGAGGTCCAGTTAGTGATGTGGCAAACTAGTAAAAGTCAGCCAGTTTGAAGTAAGAAGAATCAAAAGCTTAGAAATGGGCAAATTTTGTTTCAGTTATGTTAGATATCAAATGGAGATGTTGTGTAAGAAACTGGGGTGATAAGTCCAGGTTACAGAAGAGACTTCATAGGTAGGGAAAGAAAATTTGGCTTCATCTCACATGGATGGTTTTTATGTCAAGAGACTACATTACAGATCACTTCCAGAAAGACTAGAGTAAAAAAGGAAAAATATCAAGGATAAGGTTCTAAAAATCCACTTATAGGTCAGGTCAATCAGGAGGAACTCTAAAATAGAAGCCTCAGATAATATACAAAGAGTAATGGGGGGCCTGGCTGGTGGTTCAGTGGATAAGTACTAGCCTGTGAACCCAAATATCACTGGTTTGATTCCCAGCGAGGGCACATAACCAGGTTGTAAGCCAGGTCTCTAACCAGGTCTGTGGCTGGAGGCAGGTGAAAGGCAATCATAAACTAATGTTTCTCTCCCTTTCTTCCTCCCTCCCTTCCTCCCTGTCTAAAAATTAAAAATTAAAAAAATAAATAAAAAAGAGTAATGGGAATGAATAGTCCATAGAGAGTAATGTAATTCAAAGTTCAGAGTGCTTTAAATGACATAATACTAGTTTTGTGTTGTTTTGGTTTGATCTGGAATTTTTTTGGCTCTATATGGCAAAATGCATATAGAATGCTATCATGGGGTACTACTGGCATCTGATAAATTCCACTGAGGACTGTACCCTGTTACTGTAGTTAGGGTGAATTTCAGTTAAAAGAGAACCATGTTAGTTTGTAGTCTGAACCCCATTCATTCATACCAACTTCATGTAAAATGTGCATTCAAGGCAATAATGCATAAAGCTCACACCTCTTTAGCAACAAATCTTTAACTGCAAAGAGGACCAAGTTAAAAATAAAGAGTACTTCACACAATTATGCATTTGTCACAACACTAAGAGAAATTAACAATGCAAATTGTGGAATTTCTTTCACTGAGACCTTTCAAAATAAAGAGGGCACACTTATTGAAATTGACCTCTCCATAAGTGATCATTGATTAAAAGTAATTTTCCTTATCTATTTTATAACATTTCTAATACTACATAAACAGAAACTCCACATGAAGCTAAGTATATGATAAGCATTAAAGGTGAAATTGTAAAAACAAAGTCTTGCTTTGTGGTGTTCATTCTTGCAGTGTTTTCTTCTATTTACACAGAGCTTGAACTGAACAATTGTTCAAACCTCCATGTTTGGCCCAGGTTAAGATTTCAGAATTAGGTTAAAAGCCTCTGTGGGGAGGGGGATAAAGGGGAGCCAAAAGGGGATGGATGTAATACAACAACAATAAAATTTAAAAAAAAAAGCCTCTGAATGGCAACAGAGCATCTAGCTTGTTTTATGTAGTGTTCAGAACTCTAAACAAAGGTAGGTTTCTTTGATTTGTTTTGTTTTTTGATATTTTTAAATGAACTTATTGTTGTATTACATTTGTCCCATTTTCCCTCCCATTGCTCTCCCCTGCCCCACCCACCCTATCCCCTCTCCTACAGTTAATCCCCACATGTTGTCCATGTCCATGGGCCATTTATGTTAGTTCCATGGCTAAACTCTTCCCCTTCTTTGCCCGATTCTCCCCCTCCCCACCTCCCTTTGGATACTGTCAGTCTGTTCCTTCTTTCCTTGCCTCTGGTTCTATTTTACTTGTTTGTTTTTTTGTTCATTAGGTGTATTAGATGAGCAAAGGTAGGTGTTTAACAACCATGATGGCATGGTGATCATAATGTAAAGCTGTAATAAGCCCCCACGCCTCCAAGTTTTTTATTTTCTCACACTATCACATTTGGGACAAAGAATGCTGAAAAATCTCAAAGTAATCTAAAACTATGGCGCTAACTAAATTGTAATGAAATTCAGGAAACATCTTAATGAGAAAACTTCAGTTGAGTCATTTGTAACATGGTAATATCTTGTTTTTGCAGTTCTAGGAGGAAAAATGAAAAACCCAGAAATGAATAATCACTCTAACCCCGTGAATGTATTCATTCTTCTTGGATTCCCTTGTTCCTGGGAGAGCCAGATCCTCCTCTTCTCACTCTTCTCTGTGACCTATGTTCTGACACTAATTGGAAACCTTTGCATTATCTGTTCAGTGTGGTGGGACCACCATCTCCAAACACCCATGTATATCCTGCTGGCCAATTTTTCATTCCTGGAGATCTGGTATGTCACTTCTACTGTCCCGAATATGCTAGCCAACTTTCTCTCAGAGACCAACACCATCTCCTTCTCTGGCTGCTTCCTCCAGTTCTACTTCTTCTTCTCCATGGGTACCACTGAGACCTTCTTCTTGTCAGCCATGGCCTTTGACAGGTACCTTGCTATCTGCAGGCCACTGCACTACCCCACCGTCATGACAGCAAAGCGCTCCATCAAACTTGCAGCCTCCTGCTGGGTGTGTGGCTTCTCCTGTTTTCTTCTCCCAGTTTATCTCATCTCCCAGCTTCCTTTTTGTGGCCCCAATACTATTGATCATTTTTTATGTGACCCAGGACCCCTTATGAAGTTGTCCTGTGTACCAGCTCCTGCCACTGAAATCACCTGTGCCATCTTTAATTCAGTCCTCATTTTCTCCACCTTTCTCTTTGTTACCAGCTCCTACACCTTAGTGATCAGAGCTGTGCTGAAGGTCCCCTCAGCAGAAGGCCGGCTTAAGGCCTTCTCCACATGCGGCTCCCACATGACCGTGGTGTCCCTGTTCTATGGCTCCATCATGGTGATATATGTGAGCCCAACAGCAGGCAATCCAGCAGGAATTCAGAAAATTGTGACTTTGTTTTATTCGGTGTTAACTCCACTTTTTAATCCCTTGATCTACAGCCTCCGGAATAAGGAGATGAAGACGGCTCTAAGAAAACTGCTAAGGATTGTGAGATTTGGTCAAAGATGGCCTCTCAGGAACTAGAATCCATATATGTGTAGAACACATAGGAAGTTAATAGTCTTGAGTAAATTTGAGAGGCAAATGTTGCCTGTATTTCCTGGAATATATGTAGGGACATATTTCAGTGCAGCAAATAACAAAGATTTTACTAGAACTTGAGTATTTATTTGTACTAGGCTTTATTGTATTAATATTCCTGTGTGTGTCACATGGAAACAGGGAAATACCAGACATTCTCAGGTGTTTTCAAAGGAAAAAAAAAACATACAATCCAGAGGTCAACTGGTCAGTTTTTATTCTTTGAAGATTTAGGCAAATTTGTCTCCAGCCACCAGTTTCATAGTGGTTACCTTTCTAGCTTTCTAGAGTTCCCATCACTATTTGCCTACACACACACACACACACACACACACACACACAGGTGTGCACGCACATGCACCATTCAAACATGTGCATGTGTGTTTCTCCTCCCACTCCTGAATCTACTTGCTCTCTTGGTTTGATCACATCAATCAAAATGTGAGACGGCCCCTTCAACATATTATCTCAAACTCATCCAGCTTTGTGTGGGTTTATTGACCTGAATACAGGTTGGAGATAGGGAAGGTCAGAAGAAAGGTCACCATGTTGAACACTCAGCCAGTCTCTCATATTATACCTGGTTCTGCCTTTTTCTATCTTCCTCACCTTCTCACCACCCACAAGAGTAGCCAGAACATCTTGCCCTTTCTTATTCAGAATAATTTTGTTCATACACAGATCTTTTGGGGTTTGAGATCCTTCCTCAAATGGACTTGTCAAAAAAAATTCTCAGCAAACCTAATATTTGAACAGGATCTTGTAAAAACAGTTTGTTTTAACTGATTATATTTTAGATTCGTATAACTTGATGTATCCCTTCTTTATCTCAATACCACCATTCAATGCAAAAGAATAAATGCACTGAAACAGAATAGAGGTGAGACCTGGAAACAAAATGACCTGGAAAAAATTTAATGAAACTATTTGTATATTAAATGCTTTGTGATTTTTAAAGTGCTTTTCTCCCTGTATACATTAGAATATAAGACTAACCATGCAGAGAGGATAGTATTTGTGAGTATGGTAAATATTTGAAATGAAGTATATTACTTTCAGTTAATTTCAAAGTAGCCTGGAATCATCATATTTCATCTTGATAAATATATCCTCCTCCGAGAGAACCCAGATTAATTTACCTATGAAATTGTGCTTAGTTCTTTAGGAGTACAAAAGACCAAATTAACCTACCACCATTTGAGCTGTGCAGGGAGATGAAAGTCAGGCTCTGTGCAAGGGTAATAGCATGATTGACTCTTAAAGCTTGGGTGCAGGACCAAAGCTAATCTATGAGCCCTTTGCATAAATCACAAAAATCACAAAGCAATCCCTCAGCTGCAAGTCTTATTCAGAAGCTCCTATATGCAGCCTTTCATTAAGAAAGACCCAAACACACATCAGGGCACAGGTTAGATGACAGCCACCACTCCTACTGGACAGGTTCCCTTACGCCAGGAACAAGTTGTAGAGCCACATGCAGCCTTCCCCACATGCTTTCTTAGAGTATTGAATGAAAAGGGAACACAAATATTTAGTCCCCCAACTCTTCTAAAAGAAAAGAAAAGATGCACCAATACTCATCACTTATTAATTGCATTGAAACTCAGAAATTTGCTCTCACCCCAGAGCTTCTTTTTCTGCCTATTATTTCTTTCCAAAGGTGAGTAAATATTGGATGTGAATTCTCATTAAAAAATCATTTCAAAAAAGTGATTAAAATCAATGAGATTTTTAAATGGTGGCTAGATACAAAGTAAATATACAAAATATAATAATCAAGAAGAAAATATAATGGAAAGAAAAGGCCACCTATAACAACAATGAAAATGTAATACACCTTTAAATAAATTCACTATAGATGAGTGACGTGTATGAGAAACTGCAAACTCCTTGAAAGAGTAAAAGAAAGATATGAATAAATGGAGATACCCACCCTGTTTCTGAATGTAATGTGTAAGTGTTGTAAATCTGTCATTTCCTTTCAAATAAACTTATAAATAATGTAAATAAAATAATAATATCAAAATTACACCTATCCAAATGTTCAGTGATTGGAGAGTAACTAAGTGAATTATCATACATCCAAATTATAGAATATCATACAGATATTAAAAATTATGTTTTGAAATATATTTGATGAGTTGAGAAAATGCTAACAATATAATGCTTTTCCAAACTTATTCTGTAATTAAAAAGTACAGGAAGAAATATATTACAATTTTTACAGTTGCAATTTTTTAGTAAAATCATAGGTAATTTTGTTTTGCTTCTTGTGTTTTGCAAACTTATTATGGTAATTTTGTTATTTTTTTCTTATCAAAATAAAAACAAATCATTAACCCAAAAATCTCATCTTGGCAGTGTTACAAAGGCTTATTTTTTATTGTTGACACTGTTACAGATGTCCCCCTTTCTTCCCTTTTCCCACCCTCTATTCAAGCACCACCACTCCCTAAGTCTGTGGACTATGCATATATGCACATACATTCTCTATCCTGAAACATTAATCAGAAAGAATTTATGCACCCCTATGTTCATTATTTACAATAGTTAAGATGTGGAAACAACCCAAGTGCCAATCAGTAGATGAGTGAATAAAAAAGGTGTGGTACATTTACACAATAAAAATAAGGTTTATTCTTTTTTTTAATTTATTTAATCTTTATTGTACTTTTTTTTTACATTACCATTTAGTCCCCTCCCCAATCCTCTAGCAATTACCACACTGTTGTCCATGTCCATGAAACTTTTTTCCTTTTTGTTCAATTCCTCTACCACCTAATGTCCCAACTTCCCCATCCCCCATTGTCATCCTGCTCTCCATCTATGAGTCTGTCTTCATTTTCCTTGTTAGTTCAGTTTATTCGTTAGCTTCCACATATGAGTAAAATTATATGCTACTTGTCTTTCTCTGTCTGGCTTATTTCATTTAGCATAATGTTCTCCAGGTTTATCCGTACTGTCACAAAGGGTACAATTTTCTTCTTTTATAGCTGAGTAGTATTCCATTGCATCAATGTCCCATAGTTCAATTATCTACTCACCTACTGATGGGCACTTGTAATCCATATCTGCTCCAAATCTTGGTGACTGTAAATCATGCTTCATCGAACATAGGGGTGCTTATGTTATTTTTAATTAGTGTTTCAGGTTTCTTTGGATAAATTCCTAGAAGTGAAATTGCTGGGTCATAAGGCAGTTCCATTTTTAATTTTTTGAGGTATCACCAACACTGCATTCCACAGTGGCTGTACCAGTCTGCATTCCTACCCACACTGCAGAAGGATTCCCCTTTCTCCACATCCTTGTCAGCACTTATTGTTTGTTGATTTATTGATGATGGCCATTCTGACATGTGTGAGGTAGTATCTCATTGTAGTTTTAATTTTCATTTCTCTGATTATTATTGATGTTAAGCATCTTTTCATATGTCTATTGGTCATCTGTACATCCTCTTTGGAGAAGTATCTATTCAGATAGTTTGCCCATTTTTTAATTGGGTTTGTATTTTTGGTGTTGAGTTTTGTACGTACTTTGTAAATTTTGGATATTAACCTCTTATCAGATGTATTGACAAATTTGTTCACCTATTCTGTGGGTGGTCTTTTTATTTTGTTGATGGCTTCCTTTGCTGTGCAAAACCTTTTAGTTTGATATAGTCCCATTTGTTTATTTTTCTCTTGTTTCCCTTGTACAGAAAGATGTATTTGATAAAGAATTGTTATGAGCAAGGTCTGAGATATTACTGCCTCTGTTTTCTTCTAGGATTTTAATGGTTTCAGGTTTAACATTTAAGTCTTTTATTTGCTTTGAATTTATTCTTGTGTGAGGTGTAAAAGGTGGTCTGGTTTCATTTTTCTGCACGTTATCTGTCCAATTTTCCCAACACCACTTACTGAATAAACTATCTTTAGCCCATTGTATGCACTTACTTCTTCTGTCAAATATTAATTGACTATAAAGATGTGGGCTTATCTCTGTATTCTGTATTCTAGTTCATTGATCTCTGTGTCTGTTTTTATGCCAGTACTATGTTGTTTTGATTACTATGGCTTTATAGTATAGTTTAAATTTAGGTAGCATGACTCCTCTAACCTTGTTCTTTCTCAGGATCACTGTCATTAAGCAGGGGCTTTTATGGTTCCATATTAAATAATATTCAGGAGGTCTGTCTCCTCCTCTGCCTGCTACAGAATATTACTGTCATTTCCTCCTGCCTTCCTTTCTTTTCCAACCTAGGAAGAATAGGAGCCAGTAACATAAAAAACACCACTCTTCTTAGCATCTTTTTCAGCATCCACCTAGATAAATTCACTTCAAGTGAAGCTTACAACAGACAGGAGAAGGCATTGCATAATACAAGACCCTAATCACTGAGATGATGCAATTACAAGTAAAAATAGCAACATGATTTAGAAAAGGTGGGAAATAATTTAGAGTCACTGTGAAGGGGAACTGTGAAATTGAAAGATACCATATTGAAGCTCTGTTACTGAGAGGATAATTATATAATCAGGGGAGATTTTTAAATTATAAGATTTTTCAAGGAGGGCTTAGGTTTTCATTATGCAATTGAATAAAACTGATTTGGAAAATTTTAAGACACAATAAAACCTGAAGTTTGAGACATAGACAAATTATCAAAATATTTTGCTTCTATATCAGAATTTTTTTCATAAAGTAATTTTCATTTTTATAGTAATTTTAACAAAGGGAAAAATCATGAGACCTGTCTCCATCTGGCCACCTTGCACAGATGATATATCATGCAAGTGAAATTCTCAGTTAAGTGACTTCTTCAACACATCTATTAATTCATTCAGCATATAGCCACTATTGTGTGAAAGATGCAGTAGAATAAAAATGGGATTCACTCACTATCACACTGCTGAGATATGTCCAACCTCCAGTGGAATACAAGGGTCCTCTCTGCAGGAGAAAACATAAATTTCTAGAATTAAACCACTTCTGGCTCTGACATGATTATTATTTAAGGAAACTATATCTCTTTTGTCTTCCCTCCCTTCAATTGTTCACTTTCTCCTAAAGACCCATCCCAGAAAGAACACTGGGTGCTGTCTTGATTGCTATATTGGGAACACAATTTTTTTGAAGCAACATAGATGCACAATCTCTGACTTCTAAGAAGTATATATCTGTTGTCATGTCAGACTTCTTGAGAGATATTCTGACCCTAAAACACTTTCACTCTATCAACTGTGAAAGATTCTTTGAGGATCATTGTTTCAAATGAGAAAACATAAAATTTGTTCAGACAAATTTCCCTCTTAGAATCACAAACTTGGAAGTAATGGACTTTTTAATTATTGTCATGAAAGATAAATTATAAAGACATACAATAGAAAGAGGTCACATATTCCATAACAGGTGGCCTTCCTTCTCCCTTCCTTTTCCTGATCTTTTGATGATGGTTATCTAGCATCAGTAGTTAATTTTGAAAGTGAAATAAATATAATGATACCATAGTGATTTCAGTGACTTTAGGCTTTAAAATTGATATATAAAACATTGATAAAAGAAGTTGAAGAAGACACAAATAAATGAAATGCTATTTCATGTCATGCACTAGAATACTGTTAAAATGTTCATACCACCCAAAGCAATCTACAGACTCAATGAAATCCCTATAAAAAATTCAAGCCCTGGCTGGTGGCACAAGCCCAGGCTGGTGGCACAATGGATAAGGTGCCAGCCTACAAACCCAAAGGTCACTGGTTTGATTCCCCAGCTAGGGCCCATAACCAGGTTGCAAGCCAGGTCTCCAGCCAGATCTGTAGCTGAAGACAGGTGAAAGGCAACCATACATTGATGTCTCTCTCCCTCTCTGCCTCTCTCCCAACCCATCTCTCTAAAAATAATAAATAAAATCTTTTTAAATATCCAACATTATTTTTCAATGAAATAGAAAAATAATCCTGAAACTATATGAAACCACAAATGACACCATGCAATCTTGAGGGGAAATAACTGAACTGGAACATCAAGCTTTCTGATTGTGAAATATATTACAAAACTATAGTAATCAAAACTGTACTATTGGCATAAAAGCAAAACATAGACTAATGATAAGAAATTTAGAACCCCAAAATATATACAATTAATCAATATTTGACCATAGAGCTAAGAATACTCAATGAATAAAAATGCAATCTCTTCTATAAATGGTGCTGTGAAAATTCACATGTAAAAGAATAAAACTATACCCCTATCTGAAGCCACTCTCAAAAAATTAACTCAAAATGATTACAGATTTAAATGTAAGACCTGAAATCATAAAACTGCTACAAAAAAAACAGGGGAAAAGATCCCTGACATGAATCTTAGCAATGACTTTTTGGATATGGCATTTGAAGCATAGCAGCAAAATTTAAAATAAACAAGTGCAACTATATCAAACTAAATAGTCGCTGCACCACAAAAGAAACTATCAACAAAATTAAGAGACAACCTGTGGAATGGTAAAAAAAAAAAAAAATTATAAACTGTATATCATATATGGGACTAATATCTGAAGTACATAGAGAACTCATACAACTCAACAAAAAAATAATAATAATTCAATTTTAAAATGGGCAAAGACTCTGAATAGACCTTTTTCCAAGAGAGATATACAAATGGCTAATAGGTACATGAAAAGATATTCAATATAACCAATCATTAAGGAAATGCACATTAAAACCATCATGAGATATCACCTTATACCTATTAGAATTGCTAGCATCGAAAAGATAAGGAATAACAATGTTGGTGAGGATGTGGAGAAAGGGAGACCCTTTTGAGCCATTGGTGGGATAGTAAATTAGTATAGCCATTATGGAAAACACTATAAAGGGTTCTCAAAAAATTAAAAATAGAACTAACATATGATCCAGCAATTCCACTTATGGGAAAATATCTAAAGAAAATGAAAATACTATGTCAAAAAGATATCTGCACCCCTATGTTCAATGCAGCATTAAATATAATAACTATGACATGGAAACGACCTGTATCCATCAATGGATAAAAATATTTGTGAAATATTTATGAATAACAGTATATGTTCCAATTATATATATACATATATTTGGTATATATATGATATATATAACTATATACTTATATTTATACATTTATTATAATTATATGATGGAATATTATTTAGACATTAAAAAGGAAATCCTGCTATTTAGGACAACATGACTGGACCTTGAGGGCAAATAAGTCCAAGACCAAGACTATGATCTCACTGGAGATTATTATCCTTAGTGAAATAAGCCAGTCAATAAAAGACAAATACCATATAATCTCACTTATTTGTAGAATCTAATGAACAAAATAAACTGACAAAATAGGAACAGAGGCATGGACACATGAAACAGAACGACAGCTGTCAAAGGGAAAGTATGAGAGGCGACAGGTTGAAAGAAGGTGAAGGGATTAGCCAAAGAATGAAAAAAAAAAAAAATATATATATATATATATATATATACACACACACACACATAACCCATGGACACAGACAGCAATGTGGTGAGGGGCAGGGTGGGGAAAACAGCAGCAGGGAGATGGGGACATCTGTAATAGTGTAAAAATAAAAATAAAGTGAAAAAAGGATACCATATAATGATAAAAAATAAAATAAAAATAAATTTTAAAAAAGGAGATCAGATTTGAAGTTACCATAGAGGGAGAGGAAATTGAATGAGGGTGATCAAAAGGTTAAAACTTCCAGTTATAAAATAAATAAATTCTATAATGCAATACACTACATGATAGCTACAATTAACTCTACTATATGTGTATATAAAAGTCATTAAGAAAGTAAATCTTGACTTCACATCACAAGGAAAAAAAGATTTTTTTTTTTTTTTTTTGTATCTGTATAAGATGATTGGTTTTCACTAAACTTATTGTGGCAATAATTTCACAATATATGTAAGTCAAGTCATTATGCTGTATACCTAAAACTTATACAGCATGTCAACTATATCTGAACAAATGATTAGTAACAAAGAAATTCAACTATAAAAATGAGATACAAATGGTTTTCTTCTATCAATGTAGAGGTAAATTTTTAAATGCCATCCTTACGTTGAAAAGGATACCATAATATGGTATATTTATCAATAAATCTTTCAAAGATATATTTTGGAAAGTAATATGGCCATATGTATTAAGAACATTTATATATACATATAGATATATAATTTGACATTATAATTTTCATTCAAGCAGTCTGTTCTAGGAGAGTATCCTAAAATTAAACAAATATTTAAACCTAAACGCTTTTTATTGTATTACTGAAGATTTAAAAATTGTAAATAGCCTCAGTACACACTAGAGGAATGTTATAAATGTAATATTACTCTGCAGCTTTGAAAACATTTAGAAGAATTTTAATTACAAAAAAAATGCTTATACAGCCAGGTCCGTAGCTGGAGGAAGGTGAAAGGCAACCATATACTGATGTCTCTCTCCCTCTCTGCCTCTCTTCCTTCCCCTCTCTCTGAAAATAATAAATAAAATCTTTATTAAAAAATGCTTATATAAGCAGGAAACTAAATTGTAAATGCTGTCTTACCTTATTATATGTTAAAGAAAATTTGTTAGGACAAGTTTTTACCTGAATTTCTATCTGCTTGATAAAATTATCACTAAATTTTTAGCTCCCTTAACTCTTCTGAATCTTCCAAATTTTATTTAAACACAGATTACTTTGATAATCAGAATTTTTTAAAAAAATTACAGCAGTACCTGGCACACAGAGTGTTGCAAAAATTAAATAAAATGATTTATGTAAAAATGTGCCACATTGCTGGCGTGAGATGAGTTATCAATAAGTATTATTTTCCTTCCCAGCCAAGTAGATTCAGGGCAAATAGCTCAGTATTTAACAACTCAGGCTGTGATCTCAGAGACAACTTATTTCAGATATTGGCATTCCTTTTCATAAACTTTAAACAAACTAATTTATCTCAGCTTCAATAACTTTACCTATAAAATAAAAATCATAGTAATAGTTAACATATTGAATCATTATGGGAGTTAAACGAGCTTATTCATAAAAGTTACTTATCTTACTACCTGGCAGGCAACCAGCTTTTAATAAATATTAACTGCTAATATTTATATGACAAAGTGAAAGGGCAGCTGCAGGCCTATAATAAATTTAAAAATGAGAAAAACAACATAGGTGTGTCTTAAATCAGGTAAAGAGGCTCAGAATTGCATGCCAAATGGACATCGTAAACAGGTGGAGTGCAATCAATGGTCCAACATGAGAAAAGGATTATCAGATGTTTGAACTAAACTCATCCAAGGAGGGGTCCCTGGGGTAATATCCATCCAGCTGAGGGAACCTCAGCAGAGTCCCTTTAGGTAAGCTGGCTGCAGACCAGCAGTAGTTTCACTGGGGACAAGTGGAGAATCCAAGTTTACATCCTTATCACTGCTGGGGGTTTGGGAGAGGCGGGGCACATCTTTTACAACTCCAAACGCAATTTTCCCGAGTGCACTGGAGGTGAAGGCACCAGAGACAGAGCTCTGAGACCCAGCAGAAGTGAACGGCAGGGCAGGCTTATCTGCAGACACTGCTTTCTGTTCCTAACCTGTACCTGAGTCAACTTCAACAAAGGGCGGATGACCATATTTCTTGAATGTGGGATGGAGAAAAACATGTATTATATTTTGAGTGTGGAAAGGTAAGTTTAAGAAAGTACTTTTTTCCTACTTCCCTAGGTGAAAAAGAAACCATTACTTTCCAATTTTTGTCAACTGAAAAGGTAAAAAAAATTATTATTATCATATTGTCTTCATTTCATCTTTTATACTATTGCCATGGCTTTTGTGACCTTTATTCTAAACTACAAAATTGTCCTTAAAATAAAATTTACTAAAGAAAAGTAAAACCCCAATTAGAAACTAATATCATTTTTCTTTTTGTTTCTGTTAAGGACCTCAAGAAAAGTAAACTGAGGATGAAATACAACTCCTTCCAATGGGAAAAAAGTAACAACACAAATTTTTTTACAAGGTGGTGGCTGTTATTTTTTATAACACTGCATTCTAATTTTGAAACTTACCTTCTAATCCCTGTCCTAGATTTGTGAAATGGGATTGGCCACGCAAAAGTAGAATGTAGCCTTCAGGATGCCCTAGTGGACATTTTTTCTTTCTCCTCAACCCTGACATAGAAACTGACTTCATTGGCTTGATATCCAAGTAGGGGAGGTGATATCCTGCTTGGTAAGTCAAACATGACACAAATAGTGGGCTTCTCAGCACCATGAAACATCCAGGAATAGCAAAGGTCACAAAAAGTGCTTAGGGAAGATAGAGTCTGATCCAGAAGAGTAACTATCTACCAAAATAATATGTTATAGTGATAATTTTTCAAGTTAGAAATGTAATGTATGTTACTCAGAGAAAGTTTGGGAAATATAGACTTGAAGAAAATTATATAGCCTATCATCTGACCTTCAAAAAGTTACCGCTATTAATTTTAAGTTTTGTTTTTCCTGAACTATTTTTATTTCCATGTATTATTTACTTTTTCTATAGAAATGTATATTGTGAACTGCATAAAACCTTGCAATATAAAGAACTCTATTAAGCATAAAGCTTTACTGCTCAGAGAATCAGACCTACATATTACTTATTAAAAATTTAGAATCCCAAGCCCCACCCATTCCTTTTGAGTCAGAACCTGTATTTTAACATGATCCCAGTTCTTATGCACTGCTTTGATGAACATGCTTATTATTAATTTTTTTCTGCACCTCTGATCATTATTTAATGGGCATAAATGTTTGAAAGTTCAAGGTACTTCCAAATTGCCTGCCAGAAAAAAAATTTAACAAGTTTATATCCCCGCCAACAGTTCTTCTGACTGTTGTCTCATTGCCCCTTCACCAGCACTGGTAACATGGTTATTCATCTATGCTAATTTGAAATCAAAAGAAAAATACTTTTCATATTTAAACTAACAACCTTCATCCAGAAATACAGAGGTTATAGAATTAACTCCCACACTTTACATTGACATTTCATATTAATTTCTTAAAATACCCCTTAATTTTACCAAGAAGAATATTTCTGTTATGATATTTCACCATGAAGGAATATAAGTATACATTCTAAAATATCCATTGTATTGTAAAGTATATAAGAATACAACAGGCACTCTATAAACTTTCATTGAGGTTTTTAAAAAGACTTTATTATTTATTTTAGAGAGAGAAGAAGGGAGGGCGAGAGAGAAGAGAAACATGAATGTGCGGTTGCCTCTTGCATGCCCACAACTAGGGACCTGGTCAACAACCCAGGCTTCCTTTGATCAACTGGCAATCCTTTGATTCAGAGTTCAGCTCTCAATTCACTGAGCCACACCAGCCAGGACTCATTGAGTTTTTGAAATAATTTAGGCCAGTGATCAGCTATAAAGCCAAATGAAGTTTAGAAGATAAGCTTGAAAAGATTGCACTCACCAAGTGTTTGATAAATGGTAGCAAAGTGACAATTAATAGAAAATGAGCTAGCCCTAACTGCTGTGGCTCAGTTGATTGGGCATTACTGCAAGAACCAACAGGTCACCAGTTCAATTCTTGATCAGAGCGCATTCCTGGGTTGCAGGTTCAGTCCCCCAGTAGGGCATTACAGAAGGCAACCAATCAATGTTTCTGTCTTGCATCAACATTTCTCTTCCTCTTTCTCCCTCCCTTTTCACTCTCTCAAATAAAAATAATTTAAATTAAAAAAAAAAATGAACTGAAGTTCATGATGGACAGCAATCAAAAAGTTAATGCTATTACTTAAAAAGAATTTACTTAAAATGTTTTGAAATATTGTTCTTTAATTAGATGCAAGTACCAAAATTATAGATGCAAGTACCAAAACTAAATAAGATCAGTAGTATTGTAGCCATCTCTTAAATTTTCCAGGGTAAGAAACCCCAAGTCATAGTGTCATCTCAGAAGTAGCTCTAAGAAAAAAATAAGTGCACACAGAGAAAGAATGAGACAAACATACAAAAAGTCAAGTGAAATAAAGTGATTATAAAAAACACATGAGCCCTGGTGGGTGTGGCTCAGTGAATAGGCACTAGCCTGCGAACCCAAAGGTCGCTGCTACAGCTCACAGCCAGGGCACATAACTAGGCTGCGAGCCAGGTCTCCAGCCAGGTCCTTAGCTGGAGGCAGGTGAAAGACAACCATACATTGATGTTTCTCTCCCTCTCTGCCTCTCTCCCTTCCCCTCTCTCTAAAAATAATAAATAAAATCTTTAAAAAACAAAAACAAAAACAATGGAGTTTCTCTAAGAAACTAGGTAAGCTTTTCACTGGATTGATACCTAAATAAGGTCTTTCCAACACCAGCTGAGAGCATTGTGGTAATAGAGTCTCCTAACTTGCACAGTTTATGAGATGAAAGGAAAAGATTGGGCCCTCTCTTGTCATCTGAAGAGAGAAAGAGATGCGATCCATCAGTCTGAAATGGAGTATGGACAGCTCCAAAGGGACATCTCCTTTCCAAAAGAAAATGCACTTGTAGTGTGGATAGTATGAATTGAGATGTGCTTTAAATATAAAATGCATACCAGACATATTGTAGATCCAGTATTTAAGATGTAAAACAACACATTAGTAACTTTTAAAATTCATGTCATGTTGAAATGACATTATTCTGCATAAATTGGATAAATTTAGGATAAATGACATTATTTGAATAAATAATATGTATCATTAAAGTAACTTCACCTGAAGACAAAGGGGCTTGACATGAAAATAAAGTAAAACAGAATTCAACTATTTTAAATAAGCTTAAATTTTTAGACATAGGCAAATTATATCCCAGGGTGCGGAGGGAATTTACATATATGATTTTAAAACCACTAGTGGTGTCTTTAAAAAAATCCTGCAGAATGAGAGAACATTTTTTTTTAATTGAAATTGAACAAGGGTACCAATTTAAAGTCCAAAAATTGTTTCTAAAAATGTTTCAAAACCATCTGTTTAATAATCTTTGCCAGCATGTTTTCCAGAGATACAAGGTCATTTTCATCATTTTTGTATCATTATTACATTTTTAGCTTTGTCATTCTACAATTGTTGATAGTAATAGATGTTCACCTAGAAAAAGTTTTAAGTGATCTGAAATAGCATTTTCTCATGTTATACATATATTTTCATAAAAAAACATAGATGAAACACAAGAAATTTTTATCAAATTTCTAGGCAATATAAATAGAAAAGAAATCTAATATTTGAAAGTCATAAATAAATGGAAACTCTTGGTGAAATTCAGTCATTAACTTCCCTTACTTTAAAAATTAAATGATATTAGCCCTGGCTGGTGGCTCAATGGATAAGGTGCCAGCCTGCGAACCCAAAAGTCGCTGGTTCGATTCCCAGCCAGGGCAACATAACCAGGTTGCAAGCCAGGTCTCCAGCCAGGTCTGTAGCTGGAGGCAGGTGAAAGACAACCATACATTGAAAAAAAATAAAAATAAAAATAAAAATTAAATGATAAAACATGGCTCGTAGCACAGTGGATAAGGCGCCAGCCTGAAAACCTAAAGGTCTCTGGTTCGATTCCCCAGCCAGGGCACATAACCAGGTTGCAAACCAGGTCTCTAGCCAGGTCCATAGCTAGAAGCAGGCAACCATACATTGATGTTTCTCTCCCTCTCTGCCTCTCTCCCTTCCTTTCTCTCTGGAAATAATAAGTTTAAAAAATCTTTAAAAATACATGAATACATAAATAAAAATTAAATGACACAGGCATCAGATAGGACAGAGAGAAGAGCTCCTTTCCCCAGCCGCAAACTCTGAGCCTGGAAATAGCACTGAAGTCCAATGTTCTCCAGCTTGACGTTATATCCCAGCCCTAGTCACGTTAAGGGAGAGGTTAGCACTTCCCTAATTACAAAGTTAAAAGAAAACTCACAGGTCAGGGGTTGGGGTCCTGTCTTGGAATGGACTATCCTAGATCTCTGGGCACCATTGTAAGTTAAAATGAGCACCTATGACGGATCCAGGTCTACAAGCTTCCCCTAGTAAATGCTGCTCCAGTAAATTCAGAGTGTGTACCATCTGGTCATGTGCCCTTGTGTGCCTAACATGGGAAATGAAAACTGCTTAAGTCTTCACAAATGTTGGGTTTAAATTTATGCATGGGTTGAGAACGACTTTTGTTAAGAAATGTGAACAGAGAATGTGAGCTCTGAGCTTCAAAAATGGGAAAGTAGGAAAAGAGATAGATGAAACAGATGATAGACCCATATTTCAAACTTCTTCTGGGTTAAACTTTGGCCTAAATCAAAGCCTAAAATTCAGAAACGCTTCTCTCAATTCCCCTATATTCAAAAGAATAGTCAGACTTTCTCTAGGGCTGAATAAACCACAAAATCAAAGAATAAGAGAAAGAAAACAGGTTGCACCAAAAACCTGATTTTCGTAAGACTGCCTGTGTTGAAGTAGCATTTGTTGGTGCTCTCCTGTTATAACCTTTTGAGTACAGTCTGATCATCATTTCCCAGGAAATCCCAAAGGTGAACAGGGTGTATTGGGGTGGGTGGGTGGGAAAGTATGGGAAGGTATCACTCAGAAGCTTGGCAGATTCCACTAGGTGACCTTAATGCAAACTATAGAGTAGCCATCAGGAGAATGATCCTATCATTTATTTTTCAATTAAATTTATTGGGGTGACATTGGCTAATAAGGTTATAAAGGTTTCAAGTGTATATTTCTATGATACATGATCTGTATATTGCATTGTATACTCACCACCCAAAGTCAAATCATCTCCCGTGACCATATATTTGACACTTTTTACCCTTTCTCCCCGCCCCCCACCCCAATCCCCTTCTCTCTGGTAACCTCCATAAGATTGTGTCTGAGTTTTTGTTTTTCTTATTTATCCATTTGTTGCTTTCAGTTTTATATTCCACATCAGTGAAATCATATGCTTCTTAACTTTTTCCATCTGATTTATTTCACTTAGCATGATACTCTCAGCATCCATACATGTGGCCATAAATGGCAGTATTTCATCTTTTCTTATGGCTGAGTAGTATCCCATTGTATAAATGTGCCCAATCATCTGTCAAGAAACACTGGTTGTTTCCATGTCTTGGCCGCTGTCAATAATGATTGTTTAAAATTGTAATGGTACTCCTACAAGGAAGACAGTCTATAAAGAAGAAAATGAGCACTCTGGTGTGTTTGATTAACAACAAAATAGCCTTAAATGGAAGCTTATTATGGAGTTGTATTTGGTGTGATCTGAGAAAATGGAGGAACACTCTCCTATTCATACACATACATACATACTACACACATGTACTTAGTCTGTCACATGGCTAAAATTCCACAAGCAAAAATATTCTTTGGCATTTTGAAATCAGTTTAATTTATAAAGGTTAACAAGGGATACTAAATAATCTAGCATCATAATAACAGCATAATAATCTCTGAATAGTTTGTAATAATTTACATTTATATAGCATTGTATAATTTGTAAACTGCCCTTGCATATATCATTTTATGCAATTCTCATGTTATCCTTGCTAGAGAGGTGTTATATTATTCATATTTTACAAAAAATGTATTGTTGTCTCAGAGCTTAAGTTATTCCCTGAGGAAAGACTCCTTAGGAAGTAACAGAGCCAAAATCTATAATCCTAATGCTCATATTCAGCTACACCAGTGGACCCCAAACTAAAGCTGGAGCCCACAAATCCACACCTTTCAAAGGTTGCTCCACATGATTCTGATAATATCAAAGTCTGGAGCCCATGTACCACACCATCCTAGAGAGAACAAATACTAATAATGGCCTATAAATGGTCCTTCAATATAGCCAAATTATAACTTGCTTAAAGTCACTCCTTAGTTATTTTCCTATCTGGCTACAAAGCCTCACATTCCCTCCTTTATGTCACTTAATTGATATACTGTTTTGTTCAGTATATGTCAATTCCAATTGTCCATGTCAAAGTTAGCATCTCTGTTTAGCTTTATCCAGCCACCTATTTGCATTGTCTAGACCAAAGTCCTGTATAGTTAGGTATACTAGGCAACCCAATGAAGGTTGCAGGCAAAAAATGTCTGAAATCCTATTTTAATTTTAATTCTATAAAAGCTTTCTTTCAAAATCTTTGCCAATATTTGCTATATTGGTTGACAGTAGTTTGTATATAGTTTAAAAGTAAAAAGTCATATATAAAAGGGTGCACTCAACAACTGTATTATTGGGACACCCAATCAAAAATAGAAACCACTGGTCTAGATTCCTTCCCCTATGAGCAGGAAAATGTGCTTACTCTCCTGGAGAGGAATCAGGAGACAAAATTCCCTTTGTATAAGTAACTTCTACTGCAACCCTTACAGGATGGAAGAAAATGACTTCAGAGGCCAATAATATTTCTCACACTATGAGTGAGTTCATCCTCTTGGGCTTCCCTTGCCGCTGGGAAATACAGATCTTGCTCTTTTCCATATTCTTTGTGACTTACATCCTGACCCTCCTTGGAAATATGGCCATCGTGTGTGCAGTGCGCTGGGACCACCGACTCCACACCCCAATGTACATTCTGCTGGCTAACTTCTCCTTCCTGGAGATCTGCTATGTCAACTCTGATGTGCCTAACATGCTGGCCAACTTCCTCTCCCAGACCAAAACCATCTCCTTTGCTCGGTGCCTCCTCCAGTTGTATTTCTTCTTCTCACTGGGTACAACTGAATGCTTATTCCTCTCCATCATGGCCTATGACCGGTTCCTAGCCATCTGCCGCCCCCTGCACTACCCCACTGTCATGACTATTAAGTTCTGTAGTGGCCTGGTCATCTTTTGCTGGGTGTATGGTTTCCTCTGGTTTCTGATCCCGGTGATACTTGTTACCCAGCTACCATTTTGTGGCCTGAATGTGATTGATGACTTTCTGTGTGACCTGGGTCCTCTTTTGGCCCTGGCTTCAGCCTGTGTCCCAATTCCAGGGACTGTTCTCATGTGTGGCACCATGAGCTCCCTCCTCATCTTTGCCACCTTTTTCTACATTATCGGCTCCTATACCCTGGTGCTGAGGGCCGTAATACAGGTACCCTCCGTTGCCGGCCGGAAGAAGGCCTTCTCCACCTGCTCCTCACACCTGGCTGTTGTGTTTTTATTCTATGGTTCTGTCATGATGACGTATGTGAACCCAGGGACAGGACAAGCAGAGAGCATGCAGAAGTTCACAACTTTGTTCTACTCGGTTTTGACCCCTTTTTTCAACCCTATGATCTACAGCCTCCGGAATAAAGAAATGAAGGAAGCCCTGAAGAAAGTTCTAAGAGGCTCCTAAAATTGGTTTGTGATTTAGTGAGTTATTCCCAGGTGAGTTCAGACTGTGAGCCTCCTCTCAGTGAACAGTTAAACTGTGGATGCGAACTTTTTGAAGGAACCATTTCAAAATTGTAAAGGCCAGGACATGAATGAAGTCTTTCTGGAACTAATTGCCTCATCCATAGCACATTACTTGTACTTCTAGTTAACATGCCCTTCCTTGTTTCTTGTATTTTAGTTAGCTTTTCACAAATCCATCTCCACATGCCTTCCCATCCTTATTAGATTATAATTTTTTAAGAGCAGGAACTATGCTGTATTATCTGTAATCCCAAAACCCAACACAGTTCCTAGCACAAAAATGTCTATTTAAATTTAAAAATATATTGTTCATATTTCTTCACTAGAGTTTATCACTCCTGACATTCAGGAAAATATATAAACTGCATACTCTCTAACAATCTGTATTTTATATGTCTATGGATGAAATGAAAAGAACTTCCCTAGAAAAATGTGAGATTGACCTGAACCGGTGAGATCCATCATGAAGTGATAAACAAATCAATGGAAAAGTCTCACCAGGTGAAAGTTAATGTCTAAGAAATTACCCGATTTCTACCCTTCATCAATCCCTTTGTCTAATAATGTAATTAGTTTATTTCATTTTCTTTTTACTAACCATGCTTCCACTACTGCATATTTTAAAACATATTGTACAACCCTTACCACTGATAATGTGGTTTGTGGATCACCAGCCAGGTATCATTACACAGCTTTTTGTTTGTTTTTTAATTGAAAAATATTTTTCTTTATTTTTAATTTTTAATTACAGTTTATATTCAATATTATTTTGTAGTCTCAGGTGTACAGCATAGTGTTCAGACAGTCAAATACTTTACAAAGTGATCATACTAGGGAGCCTTTACAAGGCCAAATTTTGGGCCCATCTCAGACCTATTGATGCAGAATCTGCATTTAATTTAGTGGATTATGCACATAAAGTTGTAAAACCACTGGTCACAGTAATCACATGTAGGATTTTCTTATCTTTCTTTCTTTCTTTCGTTCTTTTATCATCTGAGTTTAGGACTTTTATTTGTCCTAAAGTTGCTGAAGTAAAAGCATGATAAAATATTCTGCTTTTCTTTATATCCCCCAACACACACCCATACACACAAACTATTTATAAGGGAAAAAATGGTTTTGTACGTGGATATAAACTATATGAATTCAACTTACAGATAAAGTTATAATTTAACTTACAGATAAAGGTTAGCTCTATCACTCATCTCTCGTTTTTTGTTTTGTTTTGTTTTTTGTTTTTTAAGCCAGTCAAATTTGGTAGTGGGGGGCCACTCATCTCTTTATAAAGTTTATATGACTATGTAATCAAAACCAACAGGGTATCTCCCTTGAAATGTTATCTATATGTATTTCCAAGCAGAGCACAGGACTGTATATTGTCTTGAAATTGTCCTTTGAAGGCTCTGTCATCAATCAGGTAACAGAGTAAAAACCCAATAGTCCTTTCTTTCAAATAGAAGAGGGAAAGATAGGAATAGAAGAAATTATTCAAGCTTTGGCTTCTTTCCTTGTGGCTTGTGGTCTCCTCCTCCTCCTCCTCTGCCTCCTTAGAAGCCTCCTCAACCTCCAAAACCCTCCCCAGTCTCTGTTACCAAATCCATCTAGGCTTCCTCTGCCCCACCTTGGCCTCCAAAGCCACCTGTGCCTCTGCCATGACTCCCAATGCCACCTTCACCCTTAGGCTTGGCCCAATCCAAAGTAACTTTGTTTCCATCAATTTTACCATCTTTCATGGTCTCTTTGGAGACTTTGACATCTTCTTTGCTGGTGAAGTCTACAAAAAATTCCCTCTGAAAGACCCAGTCTCATGATCAATGCCTATCCTTACCCAAAAAGAGCCATCAAGTGATTCCATTAATGTCTCTTCTATGGTTTCCTCAGACAGACCTTTGACAGAGCTTTGGATAGCATTAGGTGATCCTCTGGGTCCCTGCAATTCCAGCCTTATTACTCTACCTCAATTTCTCTTTTATTAGAGGAATTTAGATTTGCCATTTTGGCTCTGGGGTGTTTTGATAAAAGTTACATTCCCAAATACTTCCTGAAGAGTTTCTTCTGTTGCACTATGGGAGATGTTGCTTAAAACCAGAGTTTTTGACTCACCACTCCAAGTGCTATTCTTTCTACTGCTATAGTCTTGAATTTGACCTTTCTCTCCAGCATAGAGCAGGAAAATGGATTGCCCATCTTCTTCTGTTCCCTGTTTTTCTCCCAAGGCTTTCTCTGCATCAGCTTCTGTCTTAAATTCTATATAAGCAATCCCTTTATCTTTTCATCCTTATTAACTAATATGACCTTCACAGCATCTTCAAACACTTCTTTTAGTTTATCCTGAATAACTTAATAAGGCATATTTTTAACCAAAAGTGTTCTTGCATCATGATTTTTTACTGTCTTTTCCCTTTAGTTTTTCTAGTTTAATTTCATCATCAGACTTCAGTGAGTTCAAAGGCTTTTTTCAAGTCTTCAGCAATTCAAAATCCACATAGCCAAATGTTCTAGTCATGCAAGTTCTGATACCTACAAGAGCAAGATTGTTTTTAACAACAACAAAAGTCACTGATGCTCATTTTTAATTCAGGAGCAGATTTGTTGAAGTCCAGATTTCCAACAAAGAGGATGAAAGCTGGAGTTGATTCTGTGGCTTCCACTTTCTGTTTCTTGACTTCAGGAGTAAATTTCTGTTTAGCCATTCTTTTGTTTTCCAGGTGCTTCTTTGACAGGCTCCTCTTCCTCTTCATCCTTTTCCTCATTTTTTCTTCCTCATCATATTCTTCTCCATCATCTTCATTGTCCTCCTCTTCATCATCATCATCCTTGTCTTCATCCTCAAATGTGCTCTTGGCCTTCACAGGAATAGATTTTGAGAAGTTTTCTGGCCTTTCACCAGTATAATCTCTATAGGTTCTTCTTCAAAGTTATCCTCTTTATCATCATATTCTTCATTCTCATCTTCATTATCCTCATCATTATCTTCCATCTTGGCATTCTTGCCATCCTTTACTCCCTTGGCTGGGGTGGCTGTTCCCCTCTTACCAGAGGGTGCTACCAGTGCTTTGCAAGGTGTACCTCCCTTCTTGCCCAGTGTGGCTACTGCTTCGGCTGTTGAAACTGCTGCTATTTTGTCAGGGACCAGCATGGCTGCTGCCTTTTTACCAGGGGTGAAAACTGCTTTCTTGGCTGGTGTGGCAACTGCAATATTGTTTGTTGGGGAAACCATCACTTCCTTTGCTGGAGTTGTGGTGACCTTCTTGCCTTTTTTTTTCTCTGAGGAATGATAACCTCTTCTCCACTGCTTTCATCTTCTTCTGACACTTCCTCATCTTCACTATCTTCTCCTACTTCCTTTGGAGAAGGAACCATTTTCTTGGGGTCATCTGGAATTTTGCCAGCCTTTGTGAGCTTCACCATGATGACAGCTTATGATGGCAGAGTGTGTGGCAGGTGAGTGTCACAGATGAGGCCAGCATTGATGGTGGCTGCTGGTCCATGTGTAGGACTTTCCATTAACACCTACTTCAACTTGAGCAGTGATTCTCAACTAACTTACTCAGAATTAGAGGTAGGGCCTGGGCACAGGTATCTTGAAATGTTCTCAAGAAGACTGTAATACACAGAGAAGATTGGGAACCACTGCATTCAAATTTAGGAATACCTAAACTCTGCAATAACACAGAATGAGACTACACCCTCATTCCTTTTCTTTTCAAAAGTAATACTGGAGCAAATCAACCAAATAGAATATTAGATAGCAATAAGACATGGCATAATATACATAAGTATAATAATAATTGCTTTGTCAAAAAGAAATTTACATGTATACAAAATAGGTAAGTCTCTTTTGAATGTTTTTCACATTTTTATTTTTGGGAAATTATACCTAGTAAAAGGAAAATATGAGAAACTCTCTTGGCATTATATTAGCCTTAAGAATGACCCAGATTAACAATATTTCTTTCCTGTCTTTAAAAAGACCACAACCCAGTGATGGAAATAAATTTTATGAGCTTTTTGTTTGTATGTAACAACTTGATGAAATAGTTTGTGTACCATAAAATTCACCCTTTTAAAAGTGAATAATTTGGCCCTGGCTAGTGGCATAGTGGGTAAGGCACCAGCCTGCGAACCCAAAGGTCACTGGCTCAATTCCCTGCCAGGGCACATAACCAGGGTGCAAGCCAGGTCTCCAGCCCAGTCTGTGGCTGGAGGCAGGTGAAAGGCAACCATACACTGATGTCTCTCTCCCTTTCTCCCTTCCCCTCTCTCTAAAAATAATCAATAAAATCTTTTTAAAAAGTGAATAATTCCATATTTTCTTAGTTTATTGACATAGTTGTACAACCATTACCACTAACAAATTTTAGAATATTTCAATCACTCCAGAAAGAAATCCCATGCCCATTAACAGTCATTCCCTATTCCCTCTCCCTTCAGCTTCTGGCAACCACTTACTGACTTTCTGTCCCTATGTATCTTGCCTATTCTGAGCATTTCATATAAATGAAATCATAAAATGAGTGGCCTTTTGTGGCTGGCTTTATACACGTAGCACAATGTTCATCCATGAAAAATTCATCCATATTGTAGTATGTGTGAGTACTTTATCCTTTAAATTGTCAAATAATATTCCATTGTATGGATATATCACCATTTGTTCATGCATCCATTAATTTATGAACATTTCTATTGACTGCTGCCTTTTGACCCGGCAATTCCACTGCTAGTACAATACCCAAAGAACTTTGAAACACCAATTCAGAAGAACGTGTGCACCCCTATGTTCACAGCAGCACTATTCACAATAGCCAAGTGCTAGAAACAGCCTAAGTTCCTGTCAGTGGATGAACGGATCAAAAAACTGTGGTACATTTATAGAATGGAATACAACAGAACAGAAAGAAAGAACTCCTACCTTTTGTGATAGCATGGTTGTAACTCGAGATTATTATGCTTAGTGAAATAAGCCAGGTGGCAAAAGACAAATACCATATGATCTTATCCAATACAGAAAACTAATATACAAAACAGATAAGCAGAATGGAATCAGAGACATGGAAACAAGAAGCAGAATGATGGTGACCAGAGAGGTGAGAGGAGGGAAGAAGGAGGTAAAGAAAGGAAAGGGTTTAGTCAAGGAAATAGAGTGAATGACTCATAGAGATGGACAACAAGGAGGGACTGACTGGTAGGAGAGGGAATGGGGTGGGTGGGGCAGGAATGAGCAATGGGGGAAAATGAAACAATTGTAATACAACAATAAGGAAGTAATATTTTTTAAAAAAAAACAATACTAATGATAACAATGGTAGTGGTAGCAATCATGTTCACTAGTTTGCTGCAGCAAGGGAGAATATTCCAAATGAATCGTGGGATAGCACAATAAGTGCTTAAAAGAGGTTTTTTGTTGTTGTTGTTTAATAAGATTTGGACTTACTGACAGTGATCAGAGGGGGAGGGGCAGGAGAATAACGAGGGTGGGGGGAGAAGAAGTATCTAGTCAAGGAACAAATATAAAAGACTTGTGGACATGCACAACAGGTGTGGATTGACTGTGGGAGTGGGGGTAGCAGAGGAGAACAATGCGAGAAAAATTGGGACAACTATAATTGAACAACAATAAAATATAATAAAATAATAAAATTAAAATTTGGACTTGTGTTATATGATCTGAGGGAAAGCTCAAGGAAACATAAGGCTATTTTTGATAAGATGCTGTCAGAAAAGGGGAACTTTACTGATTAGCATCTTAATCATTTTTATCTACGAAGTGGGAAGAATGAACAAAGAGTAGAGTGGTCAATAGTAAATAACCAGTAGTCATTCCCATTAGCAAGGGAAAGGTGATGTTACTTTATTTTTATGGTTGTAGGGCATCCTTGTTTTCATCTCTCTTCATATCTGATTACATAATGGTCTTGACTTGTCCTAATCATCATGGAGTAACCTGGTCTGATACTCTATGCAAATATTTAGGCTTAGCATGTAATACTATCACGTAGCTGCTAGGCACTGGTTCTCTGAGCTCTATTATTCTCTTTCTCAATAATAATAGGAAATGCTTTCATTATATTAAAAATATACCAGGCTTAAGTGCCCAGCTAGCTCAGTCAGTAGAGCATAAGACTCTTAAAAACATACCAAGCTTTATTACAACCAAATGAAGCCAAAACATAATTATTATCATTTTCAAGATAAAGAAACTGAGGCACTGAGAACAAAGAAAATTTACCCTAGATTACTTCATAGTAATAATCTTATGACCAAGTCTCCCGAGGGGGCAAGAGCCAAGTGAAAGAACAACTGCTCTAAAAAGCTGTCTCCTCAACTACAAATTGATTACCCAAAAAGGGGAAAAAAGGCACATTCTGCTTATTATAGAGTGAGTTATGCTGCATCTTCATATTTCTGGATAACATTTTTAGAATGTGATACAGAAGGTTGTGAAAGTAGAATTAGACTTAAAACTATTTTATTCCTTGCCCTGTTTCAGACAGAAAAGTGGCATAGTCACTATTTAAACCTGTTAAGCAATACAGAAAGGGACAGTTATCTTTCCAACTACTTATTTCTGATGATTCTGCTATTGTACCTTGTATAACGTCTTACCCTGTATGCTCAGGGAAGAGAAAATATTTGAAGAAGTAACGACAAGAATTCTCCAAAATTAAGAACAGTCACCAAATTATACATCTAGGAAGCTCAAAGAACAACACACACACATGCACATATACTTAAACGTATAATATTCAAACTACTAGAAAATTACAGGCCTACATCTTTAATGAATTTAAATATAAAATTCTACAACATAGTACTAATAGATGGAATTCAACAGCACATTAAAAGGATCACACACCATGATCAAGTAAGATCTATTTCTGGGATTCAAGGAGGGCTGAACATATGCAAGTCAATTAACAAACTAAAGAATAAAAATTATATAATTATTTCAATAAATGCAGAAAAGTGACAAAATTTAAAATTCATTTATAATTAAGAAACTTTCAACAAATTAGGTGTAATAAAAACATACCTCAATATAATAAAGGCCATATGAGACAAGCCCACAGCTAACATCATACCCAAAGTTGAAAGCTGAGAGAGTGCTTTCTCTAAGATCAGGAACAAGACAAGGGTGCCAACTCTTAACACTCTTATTCAACATAGTACTGGAAGTCTCAGAGCCATTAGACAAGGAAAAGAAATTAAAAGCACCCAAATTTGAAAGAAGTAAAACTATATTGGTTGCAGATAACATGATCTTATTTAAAACAAACAAACAAACAAAACCTAAACACTCCACCTAAAAACTGTTCGAACTTAAAAACTATTTCAGTAAGGTTGTGGGATACAAAATCAATATGCAAAAATCAGTCATGTTTTTACAGACTAACAACAAACTACCACCCGAAAGGAACTTACCCCCTAAAGGTTACAAAACAATCCCATTTACAATAGCATTTTTTAAATGCATAGGAGTGAATTTAACCAAGAAAGTGAAAAATCTGAGCACTGGAAATGATGACACATTGATAAAAGAAAATGAACAAGAAACAGGTTAAGTGGAAACATATTCTGTTTAGGTGGTTTGGAAGAATCAATATTATTAAAATGTCTACAGCTTTCAAAACAACTATAGGTTCAATATAATTCCATCAAAATTCAAATGGCATATTTTACACAAACAGAAAAACATCTTAAAATTTCTGTTAAACCACAAAATATTCTAAACAGCCAAAGAAAAGAACACTGGAAGTGTCATGCATACTACTAAGCTATAGCAATCAAAAGAGTATGGCACTAATAGAAAAACAGACACATAGACTAATGTAACAGAATTGAAAACCCAGATAAAAACCCATACATATATGGTAAACTAATCTTGACAAAGATTCAAAGAATACACAGTGAAGAAAGGATAGTCTCTTCAGTAAATGAGGTTGAAAAACTGGATATTTGCATGCAAAATAATATAAAAAATGGAATGATATCTTACATCAAAATTAACTCAAAATTAACTCAAAATGTGTTAAGGACCAAAGTGTAAGACCTGAAACTATAAAATTCTAGAAGAAAACAGGGTGAAAACTCCTTGACATTAGCTTGGCAACGATTTTTTGGACATGATGCTAAAAATCACAAGCAACAAAAGCAAAAAAAAAAAAAAGAAGAAGAAGAAGAGGGTCTACATCAAACTAAAACATTTCTGTGGAGCAAAGGAAACAACAAGCAAAAATAAAAGGCAACCTATTCAATGGCAGAATATTTGCAAACCATCTATCTAATAAGGGGTTGATATCCAAAATATGTGAAGAACCCATATAATCCAATAGCAAAAATAAGTACCCTTATTTAAAAGTGTGCAAAATTGGTACCAGCCTGCAAACCCAAGGATCGCTGGTTTGATTCCCAGTCAGGGCACATAACCAGATTGCAAGCCAGGTCTTTGGCCAGGTTCATAGCTGGAGGCAAGTGAAAGGCAACCATGTAGTGATGTTTCCCTCCCTTTCTTCCTCCCTCCCTGCCCTTCTCTCTAAAAATAATGAATACAATCTTTAAAAAGAAAAAAAAATGGGCAAAAGACCTAAAAACACATTTTCCCAAATGTCTGAATAGCCAACAGTTACAGGAAAAAGTGTTCAACATCACTAATTATCATTGAAATGCAAATTGAAACCACAATGAGATATTGCCTCACACATGACAAAATGACTTTTGTTAAAAAAAGAGAGAGAGAACCCTGGCTGATGTGGCTTAGTGGGTTGAGTGCCAGCCTGTGAACCAAAGGGTTTCCTGTTCAATTCCCAATCAGGGCATATGCCTGGGTTGCAGGCCAGGTGCCTGATTAGGGGCATGTGAGCAACAACCACACATTGATGTTTCTCTCCCCCTTTCTCCCTTCCTTCCCCTCTAAAAATAAATAAATAAAATATTTTAAAGAGAGAGTGAAAGATAACATGCTAACAAGGTTGTAAAGAAGCATTGTTTACAATAGCCCAGGCATGGAAACAACCTAAGTGTCCATCAATGAATGGATGAAGAAGTTGTGGAATACATATGCAATGAAATTATTACTCAGCTGTAAATAAGAATGAAATCTTGGCAAGCTAATTTTATTTATCTTTTTATTTTTTTGTTATCCAACACAGACTTTGTTCAGACTTTGCCCATTGTCTTATCTTCTGTAGTCAGAATTTTTCAGGGATAGGGTCCAATCCAGGATCACTTGCATTTCAGTTATGTCTCTTTAGCCTCCCTTCATCTGAATTAGTCTTAGTCTTTCTTTGTCCTCTTAACTTTGACATTTTAAAGAGATGGGGCCAGTTATTTTGTAGACTATCCTTCTATTTGGGTTCATCTGATACTTCATTAGATTCAGGCTGTGCACAGGTAGCAGGAATACCCAGAAGTAATCCTGTTTTCTTTTCATTGATCCTAACAGGTAGCAGGTGATTGTGACTTGTTCCCATATTGGTGATATTAACTTCAATCACCAAATCCTAGACTTCTCTTCCAAGTTTCTCCAATGTAAAGTTACTATTTTCCCTTTTGTAATTAACAACTAGCCTATGGGGAGATTATTTGAAATTCTATTTTTATAGTACTACCCTTATAGTACATTGGTGGCTCTTGCCTGAGTCAAATCACTACGATTGCCATATAGTGATTGAAACTCTATCATTCCTTCCACATTCATTAGTCAACAGTTCACTGTAGGAGTCTTTCCTTCCTTATTTATTTACTTCTATTAATATGGATCCATGGATTCTGATTTTATCCAATGGGTTTAAATATATTCATTACTTTTTTTTTTTTAAAGGGAGAGGAACCTCAATGCATAGTTGCCTTTTACCTGCCTCTAGCTACGGACCTGGCTGGAGACCTGACTTGCAACCTGGTCATGTGCCCTGACTAGGAATTGAACCAGTGACCCACAGGCTCACTGGCTGGCACCTATCCACTGAGCCACCAGCCAGGGCATCATTACTTATTTTGATACTCAGATTGCCCCAGCTTTGGCCAATGGGAGCTGGCTTCTAAGCTTGTCATTCTTCAAGTAAATTATTACTTCTGGCACAAGATGGTCCAGGATCAACTCTTCTAACCCCAGCCCTGGACTTGGTCATCTTGCTAAGGACTCCTGTTTCTTTTCAAAGGTCGCTGGTTCGATTCCGCAGCCAGGGCACATAACCAGGATGCAAGCCAGGTCTCCAGTCAGGTACTTAGCTGAAAGGCAACCATACATTGATGCTTCTCTCCCTTTCTTCCTTCCGCCCTACCCTTCTCTCTGAAAATAATGAATGAAATCTTAAAAAAAGAAAAAAATAACAAATTGATAAACTGGACTCGAAACAAAATTTAAAATATCTGCTCTTGGAAAGACACTATGGAGAGAATGACAAGACAAGCTACAGGGTAGATGGAAATATTTGCAAAGCATCAGAATATTTAAAGAACCCTCAAAATCAATAATAAGAAAACAAATGACCCAATATAAAATGTAAAAATAAATCTGGACATTGAGAAAAACATATACAGATGGCAAATAAGCAAAAGAAAATTTTTTCAACATCTGTCATTAGGAAAATAGAAATTTAAATCACCACGAGCTACCACTATATTCATACCAAAGAACTAAAATTTAAAACACTGACCATACAAGTGTTGGTGACAACAAAAAGGAACTGGAGCTCTCATACACTGTTAACACAAATGTAATATGATGCAAACACTTCAGAAAAGTTTGGTAGTTTCTTAAATTTTAGGCATTCATCTACTATTTGATAAAGCCATTTCGCCTCCAATACTTACCTAAGAGGGAAAAAAAGCATATGCCACACAAAGTCTCAGGCACAAATATTTCTTACTGGTTTATTTAGAAAAATACAAAACTGGAAATAACCCGAACATCCATCAACAGAGGAAAAGATAAACACATTTTGGTAAATCTATACAATAGAATATTACTTGGCAATACAAATAAATGATCTATTGATTCATGAGCAAATGGATGAATCTCAAAATAATTGTGCTGAGTAGAAAGACCCTGAAAAAAGAGCATACATGGTATGATGCCATTAATATAAAGTTATAGAAAATGCAAACTCATCTATAGTTGAAAGACCTGTAGTTACCTGGGGAGCGAGGTCATGAAGAGGTAGGAGGGAGATGTTGTGAAGAGTCATGATGATTGGAGATGGTGGTCATTTTTATTGTCTTGATTATGAAAATGATTTCCCAGGTATATTTATATGTTAGAATGTGTGTGTGTGAAAATTTTATCAAATTACACTTTGTATATAGTTTATACCATTAACTTTTAAAAAATAAAATGTATTCTCAGATCAATCCAAGAGATGGGGGAAGGAATATAAAAAGACGAAAAAGAGGCAAAGAGCAGCACAGCTAATCCTAAACACTTAACTGATCAACCCTCAACACCTGCTTTTCTAGGTCATTTTGTCCACAGGGCTTGACTCTCCCACAAATCATTCACAATGGGTGCTCTTTTACATTTTCCAGAGGGTAAAATCACTCCTTTAACACATTTTTTGAGTTCCCACTGTGCCTAAGTGGTTTGGTTTTACCAAGACAGAGATGTCTGCAAAAAACTCCAGGAAGTAGGACAAGAAAAGTAAATGAAGCTGCCCTGCAGAGTGCCATGTTTGCCAGGACAAGGACTTGGGAGTATTTTTAAATATGAGTATAAAAGGCGGTCAAACAGAGAAGTGAGCTAAACTCATTGGTGATTGAAACAAACATTTCTGCCACAGTAGGGAGGGTGGAGAGATTGGAGATTAGTTGTGATCTGCCTCTCTGCTGAAAATAAGTAAACCTTACAGTCCACCTCCAAAGTTGCAGTTGGGCCTTGGCTGGTGTGGTTCAATGGACTGAGTGTTGGCCTTCGAACCGAAAGTCACAAGTTTGATTTCTAATCAAGGCACATACCTGGGTTATGAGCCAGGTCCCCAGTTAGGGGTGTGCAAGAGACAAGTGATGAATATATTTCTCCCACATCTGATGTTTCTCTTCCTCTCCTCCTCCCTCTCTTCCCCTCTCTCTAAAAATAATAAAAATACAAAGTTGCAGTTGGTCAGAGAGTAGTTGCAGAATAACCCCACTTTGAATGACCTTCACCAAGAACATCTTTGGTCCTGGACAGTGTTCCTACATACAACTGGCTGTCTTCTTAGAGATGTCCACAAGAAGTCTCATTGAAAACTTTCTGCTTGCCCTGACTGGTGTGGTGTGTGGCTCTGTTGGTTCAGCATGGTCTCGCAAAGCGTCACCAGTTCAATTCCTGGTCAGGGCACATACCTGGGTCGCAGGTCAGTCCCCAGTCAGGACATGTGGGGCAGGCAGCCAATTGATATTTCTCTCATACATCAATGTTTCTCTCCCTCTCTTTCTGCCTCCCTTCCCCTCTAAGAATAAATTAAATCTTTTTTAAAAAAAGAAAAAACACTTTCTGTTTCATAGCCATTTTATTATGCATTATGTTGTCAATGACCTTTGACCAAAGACCATGGAATATCTGTAGATGAATGAGGTAAGTTGATTACTCATCATAGCAAGGCATAACATATACCATGGGGAGCCATGGGGTATCTCAGTGAGAGGGTTAGAAAGAAACTAATACAGGACCTTTTTTTTCCTGTGCTTAGACAAAAGTATAAAGTAGATCAAGTTCAAGCAGTCCTGATTGAAGAGTGTGGATAAAGACAGTGGAGATGGGAAAAAGAAAAAGAGTGAGAGAGAGAGAGAGAGAGAGAGAGAGAGAGAGAGAGAAGAAAGAAAGTTTTATTAGCTATCAATATCTATTAATAATAACCTTAAATGTAAATGGCTCAAGTGCTCCAGCCAAAAGGTATAAGTTAGCTGAATGCATAAGAAAACAAGACCCATGTGTATGCTGCCTTCAAGAGATCCATCTCAGCTTGAAAGACACACACTGACTAAAAGTATAGGGATGGAAAAAGATATTTCACACAAATGGAAAAGAAAAAAGAAGCTGGGGTAGCAGTACTTACACCTGAATAAAAAAGATGTTAATAGTACCACATAGAGGGGCATAAGTAAAAAGCCATTTGGTGAAAGGTGCCATATGATCTTACCTATAAAAGGACACTAATGAACAAAATAAACTGACAAACAAAATAAAACCAGAGGCATGGAAACATGGAGCAGACTGACAGTGACCAGAAGAGATGGGGGAGGGGGATAATGGTGGAAAGAAGGGGAAGGAACTAATCAAAGAACATATGTAAATGACTCATGGACACAGACAATAGTAGGGGAATTGACTGTAGGAGACGAGGATCAATGGGCAGAAGAGGGGAAAGGAGGGGAAATTAGGACAGCTATAATAAAATAACAATAAAAATGATTTTTAAACAAAGTAATTATCATGCCAGACAGACATATTTTGGGGTGGCAAATTTTGCTTTCCTGTGGTTGATATTGCTTCCCCAGAGTTACTTCCCTGGATACCTGGTAGGTACTGTGATTCGGCTTGGAGACTGATTAGACCTCAAGCTGTCCCTGAGAAGTTTGGGGCTGGAAAAAGTGACATTTTCTACTCTTACTGGAAGACAAATACAGTATGCATCCAGGTCTCCAGATAAGATGTGCCCCAGGGAAAGGGGAAAACCAACACAGAAGAGGTTCCTGACATTGCTCTCCTTCTAGAAGTGGTAAGTTGATCCCCATGGAGCAGGGCTCACTATATGAGGCTCTGCTTATAATCCCTCCATCCTCACTGAGAGATCTTCACACCTCTACTCCTTCATGTATTTATGGTTATTGGGGAGGGGACTACTTCTCCTCTCAGGAAGATCAGAAACTGTCAGAGAAACTTCAGGTTTGGATTTCGTTCTAATCCATGAAAGGAAATAATGTAGTGCTTACATAAGAAAATAAATATTAAAGAGCCAATGAAGTTACTACCCTCTAAGTAAGACTCCTTTTCACTTTGCATCAGAGATATAGTATATGGCTAATGATTCCTAAGCATCGCTGTGTGTCAGGTTGTAGACAAGTACTTCCACATTCAGTCTTCATTCTTTTGGTGAAAGTGCTACTGTGCCCATTTTACAGTTAAGGAACTGAGAAATAGTCCATGTGATTGAAAAAGTTTCCACAATTGGCAAGGTATGACTTGTAATTCAAACCCTAGGCTCCTCACTCCAAATCCTTTGTTTTTCTACCATGGTTTACTGCCTACCACTTCTCATAAATGGAAAAACTTTATTTTCAAGGGCTTTGCAGAAATGGGACAAAGGTGAAAACCTCCTGGGCAAACCAAATGGAGCAGGCAGATGTGCTTCTGTGAAAGCAGGTCAATTGTACTTTTCTATCATTATACTTTGTTGGACTAATTTTGAGGAAAAAGTAAAATATCAGAAAAATAGCTTTCTCTCATATATTGTAGCTCAGGACAGGGCTATCCTAGATTGGAGTGAGGATGTTGTATGTTTTGTTTGGCTTTGTTAAGTAACTCAATCCAAGCATCCTATATACATAGACACAGTATTGATACCATTCCATCTATATTCATGCTTTGCCACAGTGCTTTCTGCAGCTGATTCAGACCTGTCACTGCTGCTCCCTGTACATACACAGGAGACAGGTAATAAAAGGTTAGTAACAGCACTTGTGAGAAGTGTTTTTCTCACCCACTGTCTATTCAGTTAGGTCAAGCATAAAATGGTGAGGCACACAGAGAATCATTTTTCACATACTTCTTTCTAAAGAAGCTTTGTCAAACTGAGTTGAAGAATTACTGAAAGGAAGTTTGCCTGAAATATTGGCTCCATGTATAAGTGACAAACTAGTCAACTGGTGTTTCCATCTGAGGGAAAAATGTAACAAAAAAGACCTCAAGCTCTGGCTGGTGGCACATTGGATAAGGTGCCAGCCAGCAAATCCTAAGGTTGCTGGCTCAAATCCCAGCCAGGGCACATAACCAGGTTGCAAGCCAGGTCCCCAGCCAGGTCTATAGTTGGAGGCAGGTGAAAGACAACCATACATTGATGTCTCTCTCCCTCTCTGCCTCTCTCTCTTCCCCTCTCTCTAAAAATAATAAATAAAAATCTTTAAAAATAATGTTTAAAAAAATACCTCTATCTATAAAGCCTTGATACCTTTGTGTACTTGTGGTATACTTGCAATAGAAGTAAGCATCTTATAATGAAAAATGATCAGAGATCATACAATCCTATTTTCTTCTCATATAAAGAAAGCAAAGCTTATAGAGATTTAAAGACCCCACTAGAGTCACTAAGCAAATTCGTTGCAATTTCCATCCTGCTCTTTCTACTACTTCAACATCCAGAACTGTAGGACCATACTTACCTCTAGCAGTCACAGAGGTAACATCTGGGTGGGGTGGGACATGTTCCACCACCCAGAGCATTCAGTCTCATTACTTCCTTTCAGTGGGATTCCAGGCAAGTCTGGGACAACACTCTGGTAGCCTCATGTCATCAGGAGCCTTTCTTGTACATTTCCTCTCCTAAAATTTCACTTCACAGGTTTTTTGAAGTTCAAATGAAGTAACAGGCAAATATCTATTATCTATCTATATTCTCTATCTTTATAACAGTGTAGACAATCATTTCTTTGACAAATATTCATAAAATTCCTACTATCATCCTCAGATGGTCTTGGGCACTGGGGATAACAAGTGAACATGAAGGACAAGAAAAAGTGAACATGAAGGACAAGAAAAAGTGAACGTGAAGGAAGCAAGAGCAAAGACCCTGAGTAAGGAAAGTACTTGGCTGTTTTTTAAAACTGAAAGAACAATGTTATATTACTGAAGTATTATGGGGAGGAGAAAGGGTGTGTGTGTGTGTGTGTGTACGTGTGTGTGTGTATGTGTACACGTGTGTGTGTCTAAAGATAGAGAGAGAAAGAGGTAAATCCTGATGGCTTTGGAAATTAACTTTTGTAATTTGGTGGGAATCTGGCCCAATGGATATTAGATCGGAACAGGCTGATTGTGGCCGCTGACCTCAGAGGTCTCCTTCCTAACAAGGTTACTTGCTAGACCAAGTTACTTCCATTGTTCCACTCCTAAATGCATAGCCCTTGCTTTCCTGTCCCTATAAATGTGTAGGGCAGAGCCCAGCCAACTATGGCCAATGGACCAAATCAGACATACTCCCTGGTTTTGTATAGCCAGTAAATTAAAATTTTTTACATTTTAAATTTGAATGTATTTTTTTTTTAAAGATTTTGATTATTTTTAGAGAGAAGGGCAGGGAGGGAGGAAGAAAAGGAAAGAAACGGCAATGTATGGTTGCCTTTTACCTGCTTCCAGCTACAGACTTGGCTGGAGACCTGGCTTGTAACCTGGTTATGTGCCCTGACTGGGGAATCAAACCAGTGACCTTTGGTTTGCAGGCAGACACCTATCCACTGAGCCACAGCCAGGGTTTTAAATTTAAATTTAAAAAGCAATATAATGCCCTGGCTGGTGGCACAGTGGATAAGGCACCAGCCTGAGAACCCAAAGGTCACTGGTTCAATTCCCAGCCAGGGCAACATAACCCCATTGCAAGCCAGGTCTCCAGCCAGATCTGTGGCTGGAGGCAGGTGAAAGGCAGCCATACATTGATGTTTCTTTCCCTCTCTTCTTCTCTCTCTTCCCCTCTCTCTAAAAAATAATAAATAAAATCTTTAAACTGAAAAAACAAACAAACAAAAAGCAATATAAGAACCCTGGCTGATGTGACTCAGTGGATTGGCCCTAGCCTGCAAATGCAAAGGTCCTGGTTTGATTTCCAGCCAGGGCACGTAACCAGGTTGCAAGCCAGGTCTCCAGCCAGGTCCATAGCTGGAGGCAGATGAAAGGCAACCATACATGGATTCCTCTCTCCCTTTCTTCCTCCCTACCTGCCCTTCTCTCTAAAACTAATGAAAAATTTTTAATTAAAAAAAAGCAATATAAGATTAACATTCTGTGACACATGCATGTTATATGAAATTCATATATCAGTGGACATCAAGTTTTATTGAAACACAGCCTCATGCACTCATTTGTCTATGGCTGCTTTCACAAAACAGCAAAGGTAGGTAGTTATGGCAGAGACACAGAGACTATACATTTGCGAGCCTAAACTAATTAAGAAAATGTTTTCTGACCCATTAGAGAATTACAGAAGTGGGTCCCTCTCTGCTGAAATGTTGGCTAGTGTATATGTAGACCAAATACACACATCTCCCAGTTGGATTAGCATAGCACAGGGGTTGGTATACACCCTGCTACCCCTCTGCTATTGAACCCTATTTTGTATCTGCTGTACTGACATTAGTGGAGTGTGTATGACTTCTTTGCACAACAGTGAGAGAGGGGGGGGGGGAGGGAGAGGGAGGTTTTCATGAACAGAAGCATGAGATAAGTATAAGTATCAAATCAAAGATCCAGTTGGAAAACTAATTGAAGTCTGTTTGCAAAAGAATAGAATAAATTGATTTTCTTTCTTTCTTGTAATTTCTTTTTTTCTTTCTTTCTTCTTTCTTTCTTTCTTCTTTCTTTCTTTCTTTTTCTTTCTTTCTTTTTCTTTCTTGTTATTCTATTACAGTTGTCCCAATTTTTCTCCCTTTGCCCTCCTCTTCCCAATCCATACCCACTCCCACAGTGAATCCCCACCCTATTGCCCATGTCCATGACTCATTCATACATGTTCTTTGACTAGTATCTTCCTCTTCTTTCCACTAGTATCCCTCTCCTTCCTTCCCTCTGTCCACAGTCAGTCTATTCCTTGTTTCCATACCTTTGGTTCTATTTTGCTTATTAATTTTGTTCATTATATTCCTCTTATAAGTGAGATCATATGGTATTTACCTTTCACTGACTGGCTTATTTCACTTAATGTAAGGGTCTCCAGTTCCAACTATGCTGTCACAAAGGGTAGACATCCTGAAATATCAACTCAAAAGAATGTATGAATCCTATGTTCATAGCAATGCTATTTACAATAGCGACATGCTGGAATGCCTAAGTGTTCATCACTAGATGAGTGGATGAAAAAACTGAGATACATTCATACGTTTATATACAACAGAAAGAAAGAAGGAATAATTTTCTTTTTCAAAGAGTGACTATGGCTCTGGCTGGTGACACAGTGGATAAAGTGCCAGCCTGTGAATCTAAAAGTTGCTGATTTGATTCCCAACCCGGGCAACATAACTAGGTTGCAAGACAGGTCTCCAGGCAGGTCCATAGCTGGAGGCAGGTGAAAGGCAACCACACATTGATATCTCTCTCACTCTCTGCCTCTCTCCCTTCCCCTCTTTCTGAAAGTAATAAATAAAATCTTTAAAAAGAAAAAAGAAAAAGAGTGACTATGGCTGTGCATGAATGTCAGGCAGTAGAGAGACAAGGATGGAAACTGGTCCAGGGGAGAAAAGATGATGGCTTGAACTACAGATAAGTGTGTATACTTGAGATATTATGGAGACAAATTTACAAAAATTACTGATAAAGTGGATGTGAGCATAAAAGAAAGGGAAAAAAATACTACATTGGAATAAATTCAAACAGAAAAAAAAAGGAGTTCTTAAACATTTGATCCAAGGGATCAATTATTAGATTATTGATCAGATACTTATTCCTAAAATATAAATTCAAGAATACCAACAAAATAATCTGAGTCAAAAATACCTAATCATTACTAGTAACAATATATTTTTTTAATTTTATTTCATTATTTTTAGAAAGAGGGAATGGGAGAGAGGCAGAGAGGGAGATAGACATCAGTGTACAGTTGCATTTCACCTGCCTCCAGCCACAGACCTAACTGGAGACCTGGTTTGCAACCTGGTTATGTGCCCTGGCTGGGGAATCGAACCTGCGACCTTTGGGTTCTCAGGCCGGCGCCTTAACCACTATGCTACCAGCCAGGGCTTACATAACAATATTTTTAATTGATCATAATAAAATTACCTTGCAAAGGGTAGGAGTTCCTTCTTTCTTTCTGCTGTGTAGTATTCCATTGTGTAAATGTACCAAAGTTTTTTTGATCCAATCATCCACTGATGGGCACTTAAGCTGTTTCCAGCACTTGGTTATTATAAATAGTGCTGCTATGAACATAGGAACATAAGGGTACATAGGTTCTTCTGAATTGGTGTTTCAGGGTTCTTTGGGTACATTTCTAGTAGTGGAATTGCTGGATCAAAAGGCAGTTCCATTTTTAGATTTTAAGGAAACTCCATACTGTTTTTCTTTTTTTCTTTTTTTATTTTAAAGATTTTATTTCATCATTTCTAGAAAGAGGGGAAGGGAGAGAGGCAGAGAGGGAGAGAGACATCAATGTATGGCTGCTTTTCACCTGCCTCCAGCCACAGATCTGACTGGAGACCTGGTTTGCTACCGTGTTATGTGCCCTGGCTGGGGAATCGAACCTGTGACCTTTGGGTTCGCAGGCCGGCGCCTTATCCACTGAGCTACCAGCCAGGGTTTCCATACTGTTTTTCATAGTGGCTGCACCCAGCCTACATTCCCACCAGCAGTGTACCAGGGTTCCCTTTTCCTCACATACTCCCTAACACTTGTTTGTTGATTTGCTGATGATTGCCGCTCTAACTGGTGTGAGGTGGTATCTTATTGTGGTTTTAATTTGCATCTCTCTGATGGCTAGTGATGTTGAGCATTCTTTCATATGCCTTTGGGCCCTTTGTATGTCTTCCTCAGTGAGTTGTCTGCTCAGGTCCTTTGTCCATTTTTTTTTTTTTAAGATTTTATTTCATTATATTTTAGAAAGAGGGAAAGAGAGAGAGGGAGAGAGACATCAATGTATGGTTGCATTTCACCTGCTTCCAGCCACAGACCTGACTGGAAACCTGGTTTGCAACCTGGTTATGTGCCCTGGCTGGGGAATCGAACCTGCAACCTTTGGGTTCACAGGCCAGCACCTTAACCACTGTGCTACCAGCCAGGGCCTCTTTGTCCATTTTTTAATTGGGCTGTCTATCTCCCTGGTGTTGAGTCACATTAGTTCTTTATATATTTTGGAGATCAAACCCTTGTCATTGGCAATTATGTTTTCCCATACAGTTGGTTCCCTTTGAATTTTGCTGGTGTTTTCTTTAGCTGAACAGAAACTTTTCAATTTGATATAGTCCCATTTGTTTATTTGCTCTTCTATTTCCTTTGCCCTTGTTGAAGTATCAGTAAACATATTTCTGCATAGGGTATCTAAAATTTTACTGCCTATATATTTTTTCAGGACCTTTATGGTGGCACTGCTTATGTTTAAATCCTTTATCCATCTTGAGTTTATTCTGGTGTATGGTGTAGGTTGTTGGTTTTATCTTTTTGCATGTTGCTGTTCAGTTCTCCCAAAACCACTTGTTGAAGAGACTGTTTTTACCCTATTTTATGTTCCTTCACCCTTTGTCGAACATTAATTGACCATAGAGTCCTGGGTTTATTTCTGGGCTCTCTATTCTGTTCCATTGATCTATATGTCTATTCTTAAGCTAGTACCAGACTGTTTTGATGACAGTAGCCTTGTAGTATAGTTTGATGTCTGGTATTGTGATTCCTCTTACCTTGTTCTTCTTTCTCAAGATTGCTGTGGCTATTCGTGGGCATTTTTGGCTCCATATAAATTTTTGAAGTATTTATCTATTTCTGTGAAGTATGTCATTGGTATTTTAATAGGGATTGCATTGAATCTATAGATTGTTTTAGGTAGTATGGACACTTTCATGATGTTAATTCTTCCCATCTATGAACATGGTATATGCTTCCATTTATTTGTATCTTCCCTAATTTCTTTTTTCAATGTTCTGTAGTTTTCTGAGTACAGATCTTTTACCTCCTTGGTTAAGTTGATTCCTAGGTACTTTATTTTTCCTGTTTCCATGGTAAATGGGATTTGTTTTCTAGCTTCTATTTCTGAAGTTTCATTATTGGTATATAAAATGCTTTTAGGTTGTTCAAAAATAAATAAATAAAATTAAATTCAAATGCTTTTAATTTCTGGATATTGACTTTATATCCAGCTATTTTTGCAAAATTAGCTTATTAGGTCAAGTAAGTTTTTGGTGGAGCCTATCAGGTTTTGTATGTACACTATCATATCATCTGCAAATAATGATAATTTGACTTCCTCCTTTCCAGTTTGGATACCTTTGATTTCTTCTTCTTCTCTGATGGCTATGGCTAGAACTTCCAAGATGATGTTGAACAGAAGTGGGGAAAGTGGACAGCCTTGTCTTGTTCCTGATCTTAGGAACTTAGCTTTTAGTTTTTGCCTGTTGAGTATGATGTTGGCTTCAGGTTTCTCATAGATGGCCTTTATGATGTTGAGGTATGCTCCCTCTATTCCCATTTTGCTGAGTGTTTTTATCATAAATGGTTGCTGTACTTTATTAAATACTTTTTCAGCATCTATTGATATTATCATATGGTTTTTGTTTTTCAATTTGTTGATGTGGTATATTGCATTTATTGATTTATGAATGTTGTACCACCCTTGCATCCATGGGATGAAACCCACTTGATCATGGTGTGTGATCTTTGTAACATACTGCTGGATCCAGTTGGCCAATATTTTGTCGAGAATCTTAGCATCTATGTTCATCAGAGATATTAGCCTGTTTTCTTTCTTGGTTACGTCTTGACCTGATTTTGGGATTAGAATAATATCGGCCTCATAGAAAGAGTTTGAGTCTTTCCTCTTCCTGTATTTTTTGGTATAGGTTGAGAAGGATAGGAGTTAGTTCTTCTTCAAATGTTTAGTAAAATTAACCTGGGTATCCATCTGGTCCGGGGATCTTGTGCTTTGGGAGATTTTGGATTACTTCTTCAATTTCAGTAGTTGTTATTGGCCTATCCAGGATTTCTGCTTCTTCTGGATTCAGTTTTAGTAGATTATACATTTCCAGAAATGTTTCTGTTTCACCCAGATTGTCATATTTCTTGTAATATAGTTGTCTGTAGTAATTTCCTACAATCCTTTGTATTTCTGAAGTATCAGTTGTGATTTCTCCTCTATCATTTCTGATTCTGTTTATTTGGGTCCTCTCTTTCTTTTTCTTGATGAGTCTGGAGAAAGGTTTGTCAATTTTGTTTATTTTTTCAAAAAACCAGATCCTGGACTTCTTGATTCTTTGAATTGTAGTTTGAGTCTCTAAGTTATTTAATTCTGCTCTGATCTTGATTTCCTTCCTTCTACTTGCTCTGGGCTTTGTTTTTGCTCCCTTAGGATTGCTGTTTTAACAGAGCAGAAACTAAGGATAATTCCCTCTATTTGATTTTACTATTTCACATGTTAAATTGTTGTACCATATTGTTAAATTAATAACTTAATCATTTAGTTATAAATAAGGCCAGTTTTTTCAAGTCATGTAAAATAATTCATTCAAGAAGTTCTGAATTCCTGTTACATGGCTACACAATTTGATTCAGTTTCTGCCACAAATTCAATTGATGTCACCTCTTTAGAAAGTAAAAAAACTTCCATTTTCATGAGGATAGAGAAATAGTAGGTACTCTATTAAATATAACATCTAATATAATTTTTAAACATCTCTACATCAGAGTCCTTGAAGAGCTTCTCAATTCTACCTAAAGTTTTCTTAAGTCTACAGTGAAATTGTAAATGAGGAGAAAGAAGCAACCCAGGGCAATATTCAGTCTTAAAGGGAAAAAGTAGCTATTAATCAAAAAGTCCTTACTTTCTTTTTCACATTACTTTAAATATAAATTTGGGTCTTCATTCATCTATACCCAGTTATTTAATATTTGCTGTTTTTTTCACAGGTAACAAGTCCATGAAAATCTCCAACAACTCCAGCACCATCACTGGCTTCATCCTTCTGGGCTTCCCTTGCTCCAAGGAGGAACAAGTTCTCCTCTTCATGCTCTTCTTGCTTGTCTACCTTCTGACCCTCATGGGAAATGGTTCTATCATCTGTGCTGTCTGCTGTGATCAGAGACTCCACACCCCCATGTATATCCTGCTTGCCAACTTCTCCTTCCTAGAGATCTGGTACATCACTTCCACTCTCCCCAACATGGTGGCCAACATTCTCTCTGACACCAAAGTCATCTCCTTCTCTGGGTGCTTTCTCCAGTTCTACTTCTTCTTCTCCTTGGGTTCTACAGAATGCTTTTTCTTGACTATTATGGCATTTGATCGCTACCTTGCCATCTGCTGGCCTCTGCACTATCCAACCATTATGACTGGACATCTCTGCACCAATCTTGTGGTCAGCTGCTGGGTACTTGGGTTCCTCTGGTTCTTGGTCCCTATCATCATCACCTCCCAAATGTCCTTCTGTGGCTCCAGGATTATTGACCACTTCCTGTGTGATCCAGGTCCTCTTCTAGCACTCACTTGCAAAAAAGATGCTATGATAAAGCTTGTCTTCTCTATTTCAACTCCTCTAATCCTCATTATTCCCTTTATCCTCATCATAATGTCCTATGCTCTGGTTCTAAGATCTGTACTGAAGGTCCCTTCAACAGCTGGGAAAAGAAAGGCTTTCTCCACCTGTGGGTCTCATCTGGCTGTGGTTTCTCTTTTCTATGGCTCAGTACTGGTCATGTACGGGAGCCCAACATCTGAGCATGAAGCTGGAATGCAAAAGATTGTGACTCTGTTTTATTCTGTTGTGACCCCACTTCTTAATCCCGTGATATATAGTCTTAGAAACAAAGATATGAAAAAGGCCCTGCAAAAAATTTTGGGAATATAAAAAGCATTAATCAATAAGTCTTTTGGGCAATTATGAGACAAAATAGTAAGAAGCTAGGAAAATTCCTGGGCAAGTGGAATGGGAAAATTAAAACAAGGCCAAACAATCTGAACAACTTACAGGCAAATGGTGAATCACAAGACCTTATCTCCCCTAAGAAAAAATACTTGAGAGCAAATAATTTATACCTTTCCTCCCTTACCAGAGAATACAAAGCTTAACTCACTCTGGTTGGTAGGTAGAGGACAGAGGCTAAATTAATACCATTTGTGCTAGCTAAATCCAAAGACAAAAAAATCAGAAAAAAAAAAAAAAAAAAAAAAACAAAGACCCCATTAGAGCCAGACAGACCCAAGATAAAAGTCAAACAATAAAGTAGACCAAAGAATAATTCCAAACTTCCCGATACACTCACTCAGATGCATCAGCATATTAAAACTGTACCTGGAAGGCTTATGAATATTTTGCTGAAACACTCCCCTGAGATTCTCACCTGCAGAAGAGAGATTTAAAATTTCTCAAGCCCAATACTGGGCACAGGCTTGCTCTAGAGCATACCCATGCTCTTTCTCAGGCACAAACTTTTTATTTTCTCCTAAATTTGCAACCAGGGGAACAGTGAGCAGTGGCAGCTTGTCATGGGCTCACCCCTAATCCTGTCTCCTAGGCCCCCTTTTCCTGACTTCCCAATGAGCTAACAGCAGCCCCACCTCTACTCACTCCTGTCACTGTGACCTTCACTTCCCAGTGAGCCAAAAGCAGCCCTGTCTTTGCTCACATGTTTCCTATAATGTTTCTAGGGATCCAAAGCAGAGCACCACCTAAGCTCTCTGCTGTTCCTCCTTCTACCCTAATCCCTTCCTTTGTTTCACCATCCCCAGCTTTGAAAACACACACTCTCAAAATCACCTAGACTCGTGTTGTGAAATCTTTCCTACACAAAATCAAGAACCCACACATTACAGGCTAGCCTGAGGCAAACCCATTCCAGGCCTATCTCTGTTGTGTAAACCATATTTCATTTTTTAAAAAAGGTTTCATTTATTCATTTTTTAGAGAGAAGAGAAGAAAGGATGAGAAATATCAATATGTGGTTACCTTTGGCCTGCAACCCAGACATGTGCCCCAACCAGGAATGGAACCTCTGTTAGGGCCCACCTGGGAAAAACATAGAAACCTGGAGTCCCATGAGAACCAAGCTAAACCTGTAAGTCCCAGCCAGAAGACCAGGAATGCTAGGTACATACATGTTTCCATGTTAAAACCAGTGGCCCTGAGGGGAGGAGGACTAGGTCATGGGAAAATGCTTTGGTTACCATGAAGCCCAGCCTGTTCTCTCACCTCTCCTAATTCTTTGTTGTATCAACCTAGGAAGTTTTTAAAATTTGAATGCACATCCTTATTTGAGTGAGATCTCCCTGCCCCCTCACTTGTTTTTTCTGTTTCCCTGTAATTAGCATTGATTAGCATTGATTGACAAGCTACATGCTTTCAAGTTTACCACTTTCAATAAAAGATCTTTGGGAACAAAGAACTGGGCCTTTGGCCTTGAGCCACTGGCCAGATCTTCCCCTTACACAAGCTGTTTGGGAAGGTGTTATTTCATCTGTGGCATCGAGGGATTTTACTGTGGGTCTGTCAACCCCTTGGTTCACAGACCAGCACTCAATCCACTGAGCCACACTGGCCAGGGCCATATCTTATTTTTAAACCCATCAGAGTGACAAAGATCAAGCAGTTTGATAACACTATAATTGAGGGTGGAGAAATGGATTCTTTCTCACACATAGTGTATGGGTGTGTACATTTTACAAACTGTATAAAATAATTAGGCAACTTCTATCAACATGTAGAAGGCATATGTCCTATAAACTAGGAACTCAACTTCTAAGATGTGAGAATAGATATTCTAATACATGTGGGAAATGATGAAACCTCAAAAGTATCCATTTGCAACATTGTTGTAATAGCAAAATGTTGAGGAAAAAATGTCATTTCACATTAATAGAAGACTAAGTAAATAAGCTATGATTCAAGGCCCTGGCTGGTGGCACAATAGATAAAGCATCACTCTGCGAACCCAAAGGTCACTGGTTCAATTCCCAGCCAGGGCACATAACCAGGTTGAAGCCAGGTCTCCAGCCAGATCCACAGGTGGAGGCAGGTGAAAGGCAACCATACATTGATGTTTCTCTTCCTCTCTTCCTCCCCCTCTTCCCCTCTCTCTGAAAAATAATAAAATCTTAAAAAGAAAAAGTAAAGGAGAGTTACTTTCTTCATATCCTATTATGGATTTTTAAAGTTCTTTAACATGTACATAACTGTATATTATTTGTTTAAAAAATAAGTAGTCGAACATCCAATGGAGTCAAAACAGTCTCTTCAACAAATGGTGTTGGGAGAACTGGACAGCAACATGCAAAAAGATAAAACTAGACCACCAACTTACACCATACACCAAAATAAACTCAAGATGGATAAAAGATTTAAACATAAGCAGTGCCATCATAAAGGTCCTGGAGAAAAATATAAGCAGTAAACTTTCGGATATCCTATGCAAAAATATGTTTACTGATACTTCACCAAGGGCAAAGGAAATCAAAGAACGAATCAACAAATGGGACTATATCAAATTGAAAAGTTTCTGTTCAGCTAAAGAAAATATTAGCAAAATTCAAAGGGAACCAACTATATGGGAAAACATAATTGCCAATGATACCTCAGACAAGGGTCTGATCTCCAAAATATATAAAGA
>PVIW01009084.1:0-54784 GCA_004026585.1 Noctilio leporinus | reverse complement strand
TTCCCCCTGACCACTGAAGACCTATTCACTGTATTCATATACTTGGTTCTGTTTTGCTTGTTGTTAGTTTTGCTCATTATTGTTCCGTAATGGGTGAGATCATATGATATTTGTCCTTCACTGACTGGCTTATTTCACTAAGCATAATACTCTCCAGTTCCATCCATGTTGTTACAAAGGGTACAAGTTCCTTCTTTCTTTCTGCTATATAGAATTGCATTGTGTAAATGTACCAAAGTTTTTTGATCCAATCATCCACTGATGGGCACTTAGGCTGTTTCCAGCACTTGGCTATTGTAAATAGTGCTGCTATGAACATAGGTGTACTTTGGGTACAGTCCAAGTAGTGGAATTGCTGGATCAAAAGGCAGTTTCATTTTTAGTTTTTTAAGGAAACCCCATACTGTTTTCCACAGTGGCTGCACCAGCCTACATTCCCACCAACAGTGTATGAGGGTTCCCTTTGCCCCGCATCCTCACCAACACTTGTTGTCTGTTGATTTGTTGATGAATGCCATTCTGACAGGTGTGAGGTGGTATCTTATTGTGGTTTTAATTTACATCTCTCTGATGACTAGTGATGTTGAGCATTCTTTCATATGCCTCTGGGTCCTTTGTATATCTTCCTCAGTGAGTTGTCTGTTCAGGTCCTTTGCCCATTTTTTAATTGGGCTGTCTGTCTCCCTGTTGTTGAGTCGCATTAGTTCTTTTTATATTTTGGAGATCAGACCCTTGTCTGAGGTATCATTGGCAATTATGTTTTCCCATACAGTTGGTTCCCTTTGAATTTTGCTGATATTTTCTTTAGCTGAACAGAAACTTTTCAATTTGATATAGTCCCATTTGTTGATTCATTTTTTGATTTCCTTTGCCCTTGGTAAAGTATCAGTAAACATATTTCTGCGTAGGATATCCGAAAGTTTACTGCCTATATTTTTCTCCAGGACCTTTATGGTGGCACTGATTATGTTTAAATCCTTTATCCATCTTGAGTTTATTCTGGTGTATGGTGTAAGTTGGTGGTCTAGTTTTAACTTTTTACATGTTGCTGTCCAGTTCTCCCAACACCATTTGTTGAAGAGACTGTTTTTACTCCATTGGATGTTCCTTCCCCCTTTGTCAAATATTAGTTGACCATAGTGTCCTGGGTTAATTTCTGGGCTCTCTATTCTGTTCCATTGATCTATATGTCTGTTCTTATGCCAGTATTGGGCTGTTTTGATGACAGTAGCTTTGTAGTATTGTTTGAAGTCTGGTATTGTGATTCCTCTTACCTTGTTCTTCTTTCTCAAGATTGCGGTGGCTATTCATGGGCGTTTTTGGCTCCATTTAAATTTTTGAAGTATTTTTTCTATAGAAATTGTATTTCAATAGATAACTTCACATGTTCTTTCAAGGAGGCAAACACTTTTAATATCTTTATAATAATTCTATAATTCATATATATATGTGTGTATGCACACACACACACACACACATATATTTTGCTGGTAATTCACACAATAGTATGTATTGCCTAATATGATAAAGCTCTACCTAATCAGCTTAGAATTGGGTTCCACCCTTTTCCAAGTCTTCTTGGTGATTCACATGATATTGGTAAGGGAAGAAATTCAACAATTTTCAAATTGAAGCTTTGGCAGGCATCATATTCTACCAACTATATGCCATTCATTGGTTGAGTCATTTACTTATTCATTGAATAAACATTTATTGAGCACCTAGCATATATCAAGCACTGTACAGGATGCTGGAGTTTCACATATAAAGATGATATCATATCTTTTCTTAAAGAATTTCCAAATTATTAAGATGGAGAGAAGCATAAACAGAAATCACATTACTTTGTGGTCAGTGCTTTCATGGAAGTACTCTCCACATGCTGAGAAAGGAAAAAGGCTCAAGAAACTGGCTGTTGTGGGAAGGGCTCCGCAAGGAAGGTCAGATTTCAGCTCATTTTGTTATTATTATTTTTTAAAATTATCTTTTTAGAATGAGTCATTTACTAGGCAGATGAAGAAAAGAGCAGGTTAGGGCTAATGAGTATAGAATAACTGAAAAAGCAAAAGATAGGCCACTATGATCAGCGAGGTGGCGTGATGGTGCAGCTCCGAGATTGTGCCTATGGAGGAACTGGCAGAAAAACACCCTGAGGCAGTGTTCAGCCCAGAGGGTTTTATTGCCACAGAGTCTGAGTGGGCAACAAGACTTTGCCCAACAAGAATTCAGGACAGCATCGAAGGCATTTCTCTGGACTTGTAGTGGACATAGTTTTCATTCAGAGTGAACATGAAAGGAAACGTGTATTCCCTGGCATTCCCAAATGTGCAATGATCTGTAGTTACTAACAGCAATAGACATGGTTACAGTTAGTTTGATAAATGGTACTTCTAGGTGTTATCAAAGAGATGCCTCAAGCAAAAGAACACAACTAATGATTGCAGTCAAGATTCTGGCACCATAGTGGACAGGCCTGGCAATGACATGCATATTATATGCATTACATAAAGTCAGAGATTTGGGAATATTAATAAATTTAGTGTCTTTGAAAAGGTGGAAGTGAGGGAGATATATGGAAAATAATGGGCTGTATGACACTTAGACATATAAACTTTATTTGCCTATCATTATTTCCCAGACAGTGCTCTGTCTGTGAGATATTTGTGTTCATTAATATTGCATTCAGCTTTAAGTAACAGAACACCCACAACACAGTAGCCTAATGATAGAGGAGCTTAATTTTTTCATGGGAAGTCCAACTCTGGTTCATGGGTCAATGATGTCATCAAGGAAACAGGCTTCTGCCATCTTCCTACTTTTCCATCATTAGCAGGGGTGTAAGGTAGTTGCCATTCCTCCAGCATTTGTTGTTATTCTAGGCAAAAAGGGAAGAAGGGAAAGAGGGTAAAGGAAGTACTTTCCATTACTTTTGTCTATATCACATTGACCAAATTATTAGGCACGGCTGGCAGTCAGGAAGTGCAGGAAATGAGTACTTTCATTTTTCCAACTTCTATCATGGGGAACAAAGGGGATAAAGGGGTTGGTATGGATGGTGAGTGAGCCAGCCTACAACATCAGAGTCCATTCTCCATGAAAAAAGTGAGATCATATATGTTGGTAAATGCTTGCTTCCTTATGGAGGCTCGCCATGTGGGGTACAGTGGGGTATCAAAGTCTCTGAGAAGTCCTGCAGCAGAGAAGCCCAGTGTTCAATGACATAACTTCTAACAATGTGATTTGGGAGTCACTGATGATTTTTATGAGAATGACTTAAAATGTGTGGAAGGTGAAATTGAAGATGGTAAAGAATGTTGACAGAGAGCTTATTGGAAGCAGCATCAATAGTTCAAGCAAGACTGAACTAATTGGCTTGCTAAGGCAGTAGCAATGGAAACAGAGGGAAAGAGAGAGAGCCAAGTGATGGAATTCATTTCATGAGGGAGAATGAAATTGGTGAGCATTGGAGAGCAAAGAAACAAACAAACAAAAAAAGAGGTTGGTAAATCAAGAGGGATTAAAGTTTTTACTTTGAGCAACCCAGGAGGATTTCAGTGCTACTATATTCTATAGGGACAGCAACAGGAAAAGAAGGTTTTGGAAACAAAGTAAAAAGTTCAATCTTGATTGTTCCATTTGGGAAGACTTGTTAAACATAATTGACATGAATATTACTAAATAGCAAGCAGGTTGAAACTTCTATCATAAGAGTAATTTTACTTAAGGACTGGAGGAGTATTCACCTAATCTAGTTCTCTCCTTTAGGAAGGGAAACATGCTTAACTATTTTTATATTTATTTATCCCTTCACTTACATCCGCTTAATTGAAGAAGGATTTATTGAGGCTGTACCATATGCTAGGTGCTGTATTAGAAGATGGATAAGGGGTTTGTAATCTGCATTGGGTTTAAAACATAAGGACAACACAAGGCATAAAGAACACTGACTCAAGCAAGATAGGAAGGCGATGTAGAGGAGGGAAAATCACCAGCTTGATATTTGTGCTGAGTCAAAGGCACTATTTCAACAGGCCAAAGTGGAGATAAAGGCATTCAGAGACCTATTTTCCTAAAATTTTGACTCTCTTATTAAATGATAGTATTTAATCTTTCTAAATGTAAGTAGTTGACACTCTTCCCTAGAATGTTAAGCTCCAGTAGAATGGGCATGTTATGTTTTGTTAATTGCAATATCCCACAACATAATAAACCCTCCAAATAATTTTTTTTGAAAAAGTGAATGAATTAATATATGGGTGAAATAGCCACTTTTGGCCTTTTTTTTTTTTTTTTAATCCCACTTGGTTATATATCCATAATGTCCTTTTATAGAAGATATGTACATATCTCCTTTCTTTTTAGTAAGGTTGAAAGAATATGAAGAATCAAAGACCATGCACTTGGGATTTTTACTTGTCCTTGTCAACATGTTTCCAGGGAAATTTTCATTTCCTTTCCATTTTTACATGAAGGCTAAGGAAACCACCATGTCTGCCTTGTCCATTGTAGCATCACTAGCACTGACCAAAGTGTTTGCATCACAAATAACTGTTGAATGAATGAATATGCGTGAATGAATATGCGTGAATGAATAAAATAAATCAACAGAAAGAAAAGCCACTCTTTATCATTTAGTTTGACAATAGAGAGTGAAGTATTTAAAAATCTTCTTCCTGACCAATTCAACACCCCAGTACCATTTCCCCTGATAATATTAGATTAGCCATGGAAGGTGATTGTTTTAATTTCCCAAAATTGGAAGAAATCATCAGAAACTTGTCAGAAGCACTATCCAGTGTCAAATTGGAAATGCAAGAAGCACTGTAGAACTTGCATATCTGTGTAATACATGGTAATGAATTTGGTTTACTCAAAAAAGGCGAGTTGACTCAAACAATTGAACCAAATGGTTAGCTCCTATTTTTTGCTCCATTGTCTCATTGTTATAGAGTAACCCATGAGCTCTTTGTATTTCTCAAGAAAGGACTCCATTACTAATTTTACAGCAATCTTATTCAGTGTGGGAAAAAACACAATAGAGATTATTGTGTCTGTAAACATATTTACAGCTTGCTGCTCTCAGGGTCCTTTTTCTTTCTCTTTTTTTCTCCTTGCAATTCTAAGGCTTAGCCTTAGAATTGTTCAAAATTAAAACAGCATTTTAATTTTTTAATGTTAGAACATAATTTATGCTTATACAAAATTTGAGCAGTGCAGAAAAGCAAAAGTAAGATAGAAGGTCAGGTGGCTTATATCTAACACTCAGGCTAAGGAGTATGAGAGTACCATTTTTCCATACCTTGGCCCACACTGAGTAGTGTCAAATTTAAAATCTTTGCTCAATTGATAGGTTAAATCATTCTTGAAAGTATGAGAAAGCTACTGACTAAAAAAATACTGAAAGAAATAGAATTTGCTGGTAATGTGGGTTAACAGTACAGGATCTACGTTTGCCTCTTGGATTTTCTGGAACATGCTTGGTATCAATATTCTCTCCTATTGGATGCATTAATAATAATAGTAGGTAATATTTATTGAGCATGTTATTAATTCTAGGTGTCTGGAAGAGAGTGAACTGTTATAATGTATATTTTATAGATAAGGAAACAGAGGCACAGAAAGGTTGACTTACTTGTCCAAAGTCATGTAGTTAGAAAATATAACTACACTTATTTCATTTCAGTATTCTTTTTGGTTAAAAATATGGTTATCATGTTTAATAGCTAATATATAGACAGGAAATGGAGGTGTTTCTTGAGTGCTGAGGAAGAAAGGAATATAATCATATAGCCATACTGATAAAAGAATAGCGCCTTTTTACTAAGGGAGTAACAGGGAAAATCAGGAAGGGTGGTATACTTAGAATTCTAACATGGCTTTTCCCTGGTGAAATCAAGGTATTGGCAGGGCTATTCCCTTCTGAAGGCTCTTGGGGAGAATCTCCTTCCTTGACTTTTGCAGCTTCCAGAGGGTGTTGAGATTCTTTGGTTCACGGTTCCCTTTCTTCATCTTCAAAGTCATTAATGCAGCATTCAGTCCTCACATCATATCACTCATATCTGTTCTGCCTCTTATACTTTTGAAAATCTTTGCAATTGCATAGGGCCTACCTGAATAAATCTGGATGAGATCCCTATTTTAAAGGTCATTTTATTGGCAACTTTAATTTTATCTATAGCATACACACAGGATCCAGGGAATAGGTTGTGAATATCTTTGAGGGGCAGTAATTCTGTTTACTATAATGGGCTGCAGACTTCCTTCCCTCCCTCCCTTCCTTCCTTCCTTCCTTCCTTCCTTCCTTCCTTCCTTCCTTCCTTTTCTTCTTTTCTTCTTTCCTTCCTTCCATCTTCTGTTATTAATTAAACAATTCTTATACATTCCTGTATGGTTGAACCATGCTTGTAAGTTCTGGGGATACAGCAGAGAACTTGACCAACCAAATCCCTGCTTCATGAATGTTACATTTCAGTAAAGAAAATGAACAATGATTAAAGGGATACACCTGTGACAAGATGCCAGCTAGCAGAAAGTATCCAGAGGAGAAGGAAAGTAAGGGGAGAGCATAGAGAGTAAAGGGAGCCAGTGGTAATAGGAGAATTTTAGAATGGTCAGGGAAGGCTGCCTGTTGAGTAAAAACCTACCAAAAATGAGAGGCCTCTGAGATGAGCATTCTAGGAAGAAAGAATGGCAAGTGCAAAGGCCATGTTGTGAGATGTTGACATTCTGTAGATACAGAATTATGGTCAGTGTGTCTAGAATGAAGTGAGTGAGGCAGAACTTGGTAAGAGATGAAGACAGGGAGGCAGCAGTAACCAGGCCCTTGGCAGGGCATGAAATTAATTCTGGGAGTTACAGAGATCTTGATCAAAAGAATGACTGATGTGATATTTATTTTAAAAAGATTGCTCTATCTAGTATATGATTAAATACTTTTCAGAAAGTAAGAATGGGTGCGGGAAGACCTGGCAAGGCACTCTTGCAATAATCTAAACTAAGAGGTAATGACGTGTTGAACTATGGTGGTGAGCCATGGAACTGGTAGGATGTCAGATTCAGGATAGGGCTTCCTATTGGTTATTGTGGGCTACACCAGGAAAAAAGGGGATCAAGAATATATCAATGCTTTTGGTTGGAGCAACAGGTTAAATGCTCCTACATTCCAACATAGAGATGGGAAATATTAGGAAGGAACAGATTTTTGGGGGATGACAGAATTGAGGCAAATTTGGATGAATTAGATGGGGATTCCAATTCTTCACTTCCATGCTATAGCCTACAGCTTTCCTCAACTTCACTTTCCTGGCAACAGGGACAATAGCAATCAATGCCCATTTCTAAAGACTGTGAAGGACTTAGTTGTGCATCTTTAGCTAAGTAAGAGCTTAAGCATGGCAGCTAGAATCATGGTATTTATCATTATCATGTCAAATAACACTGCAGCAGTGTCCCAAAGCATTCAACTTATTTTTGAGGAATAACACATTAGGAATATGTCTCTAAACATGACAAACAATAATGTGGAGTAATTGTGCTTAATGTTGATAATACAATCATTCATGAAATAATATGTTTGTGGACATCCAGATGACCTCACTCTCCTTTCCCTGTGTTCTAAGCAAGTTTTGTATTTTACACATACTTCCTAAGAATCTTCCTGACTTTTACTATGTGCTCATCCTCTCTGCTTATTTCTAGGTGCTGTTAGTTGCATAGTTGTGTCCCTCTCTTGTGATCCCATTATGATTCCTTCTTCTGAAGCAGCTCTTTTTTTTCTATATTCAACTCTCATAGAGAATACCCTCAAGGAATGAAATGAGCAAGGGTCAAGAGGTGATCAAATTCATGGGTTGAAACCTAACCTCCAATGTGATAATATTAAAAGGTGAGGCCTTTGGAAAGTTATTAAGTAATGAGGGCAGAGTCCTTATGAATAAGATGAGTGCCCTTATAAAAGAGACTCCGTGGCTATTAATCAAAAAGCCAAAAGACAACAAATGTTGCCAAGGATGCGAATTAAAAAGAAGTCATATACACTGTTGATGGGAATGTAAACTGGTGCAGCCACTATGGAAAACAGAATAGTTTCCTAAATAAATTAAAACCAGAACTACCATAGAATCCAGCAATACCACTTCTGAATATATATATCCAAAAGGAAATAAAACAATTATCTTAAAGAGGTAGCCATACAACCATGTTCATTGTAACATTATTCATAATAGCCAGCTAGGGTAGGGAAACAGCCTAAGAGCCTGTCAATGGACAAATAGATAAAAAAATATTACACATATATATATTTTTTTAATGAAATAGTATTCAGAATTAAAAACAGTAATGAAATCTTGTCACTTGCAACAACATGAATGAAACTGAAGGGGATTGTACTATGAAATAGGCCAAATGGAGAAAGACAAATGTGACATGGATCACTTATATTTGGAATCTTAAAACTAACAAAAAAGTAGTTGCCAGGGACTGGGGGTTGGGAAATGAGGAGAGGTTAGTAAAAGGGTACCAATTTTATTATAAGATAAATAAGGGCTAAGTTGTAATGTATAACATGGTGACTATAGTTGATAATGCTGTATTGTTTAATTGAAATTTGCTATGAGAGTAGAACTTATTTGTTCTCTCTCTCACACACACACAAAAGGTAAATATGTGAGGATGGATGTGTTAATTAACTTGATGAGGGACTTCTTTCACCGTATGCTTATAACAAATATCATGCTGTATACTTTCAATATCTTAGAATTTTACTGTCAATGATACCTCAGTGAAGCTGGGAAAAAAAAAAAAAAAAACAAAACCCTCAAAACAACAACACAAAACAAAGCAGAGAAATCTCTTGCCACTTCTGCTATCTGAGGATACAGAGAAAAGATGTCCTCTGGAAGCAAGAAGTGGGCTTCTCACCACCAGACACTGATCTGCCAGTGCCTTGATCTTGGACTTCTTAGCTTCCAGAGCTTCTAGAAGTGTGTCCATTGTTTATAAGCCACTCAGCTGATGGGATTGTGTTATAGCATCCTGAATGGACTAAGACAAGTGTCCATTAGCTAAAGAGTCTAGTACCAGAGTACCAACAAGAAATAGATAACACAAATTAGATCAATTTAAACAGAGTGATGTAAGGTGTTGGAACCACAAGAAATAGTGCAGTAACCTTGTGCTATTAGTAGTGACCCTGTTAAGACCCCCAGGTCTGAAGAGATTAGGAAAAGACCAATTATTGGCTTCAGCCCATGAAGACTGGACAGTCAAGAAAACAGGGAAATAAATGTCCTAACCTCACCAACCTCTCACCCCTACAATAAACAGGCCCTGTCAGGACTCCCCACTGACTCACCCAGCTGGAAACCAGAGGGTACAGGAGCCCAATGATGGGGTCTGTACCATAAAGTGACAGCATGCTGGTTGGGGAGCAGTGTGGGGGAGGGTTTAGAATGTGTCTGGAGGGACTCACTGATTCACTAAAGCTCTCTGGCACAATGCCTGCCTTGGAAATTTCCTACTGAACACCTGCTTTCAACACAAACAATTCTTTCAGGAAGAAGCTCTTTCTGTCTTCTGATCCCCCCACTTAGAATACCTTGACTACTATCACTAATCTGCTCCTTCAGCCCTCATTTATCTTTTCTCCTCTTGCCTCCATCCTGCTTTAAAATGGAATTCTTTAATTAGGCCTTTAAATGAAACTCTTTCACTGCCTGTCTCCATTTGAGTAGCTAAGTAAATAAATAAAACTGTAGGAAATTCAATATGTTCAACTCCCTGCATCTCCTTCTTCATGTACTTTGTCTTTGAATTATACTGTGTATGTATTATATATCAAGAAGTTCCTGGGCCAGGTTTGGTACCATCTCTGAGACTATATTCATAAGTTAGTAATCCATAGAAGCTAATGAGAAATAAATGAATCTTAAAGGTGTGCTCTAAAAAGCCATTTAAAAATGTGAGCTCCAAGTGCCCTTCTAACGCATTTACTTAAGAAGACAGCATTTTTAAAGAAACATTGCCATGTTAGTTCAATTGAGCATAATCCGTAGACTTTTAAATGCACTGGCTCTACAGTTAACAGCGTCTTTGATATAAAAATACACTTAAGAAGTGTCCAACATATGCAATAGCTATGGCTATCTAAAAATCATTTCCAGCCTTCTCACTCCAGTGTTATGAACTCAGTAAAATGCTGACGTTCTTCTGGGAGGGACCTGTTGAGTTTTCAAACTAACAAGAAACAAGCATGGCTATTTTGGCTCCAAAAAGAAACCAGGAATATTTCTAGGGCTTTTCTAGATGGAGACCAAGTGAAAGGAGTTTGTTTTTGAGATTGAATTTTGTTTGGAGTGGCCCCCTGAACAACTGTAGGGGAAAGAGAAAGAGAATGGCATTGGAGGAACACATTGTGGCAGAAATGACAAATGCAGCCTCTGAGGTGGAGTTGGCTTTGTGGTCAGACAATGGATGTTGCTGAGTATAGCGCTCAAGGGAAATATTTGGCCACCTCATTGACTTCTGGCTTTACAGGATTTTTTTTTTTTTTTTTTTTGTGGGTGGGGGAGAATGGCCTTGGAAGTAGATAGAACTGCCATTCTGTTTTTAAGATTGTTTTCCTATATATTTATATGTGGGAGAGAGAGAGGAAGAGAGTGAGAGAGGTGAGAGAAACATTGTTAGGTTGCTTCCTGTACGTGCCCCAACCAGGGACTGAAGTGCAATCTAGGTATGTGCCCTGACTGGGAATCTAACCTGGGACCTTTCAAGTGCATGGGACCATGCTCCAACCAACTGAGCCACACGGGCTGGTCAGAACTGCCATTCTTAATTCTCTTTTCTAATTATAAGAAGTTTGGGGAACAAGGATATTGGGAACTGAGACCTAGCTGTGCAGAGTGACAGTTCAAAAGTAGTAAGGATAAAGAATACCAAACTCAAGAGGGAACAGGTTTTAATCTCAGCTGTCTGCGCTCCCCTAGTGTTGTATAAAAGAGAGTGAGCAGAAATAATGGAAGAGAAATAATAAAATGAATGGGTTCCTTTTTTTGCAGTTCCTTCTGGTATGAACCTTGAGTCATACCAGAAGTCAATCACTCAAGAGAAAGTCCATGAGACAAAGTGAAAAAGAATGAGTAGGTAGCTAGCTATGGAATTTAGAGGGTGTAGGGAAAATCAAATGAGAGTGAACACCTTTTCCTTATATTATGCAACATGGCAGTGAGTAAAGGGATTGTGTGAGAAAAGGGAGATGTTATCTCATGGGGAAAAATGAAGCAGGAAAGTACTTATTTCCTTCTGTTCCCTGCTCCCCTTCCCGCCCCCTTTCCCCTGTCTCTCTGCCTTTCTCCTTCACACAATGTTAGAAATAATTCCAAAGCCTGAACAGCTTGGGAGCTGCCCACAAATGTGTTTGAGGAGCTGGAATCTCAGGCATTAAAAATAATTCAGACTATTCTCTTCGTGTGTAATAGACACAGCTTGAACGACAGAATAAACTTCCTACAGAAATGCAGATCCATTTTGTCTAGTTACTTTGGTAGTTAAAGTTTGGTTGGTTACATCATGCACTATTTTTAGTAAGACTTCATTGTAACCATGGAAACTGCTTTTGCTGAAAACTCACACTATTTCCTTCGAAATTAGCCATAGAGAAGAAAACCTTTGCAGAAAACTAATAAGGAATAAATGAGTTAGATTCAAGGGGGGTGGGGGTGGGAAACCCAACTTAATAGGTCATAACAACATTTATATATACATAGGCACCTATACATGTGTTTGGGGGCAGAATTGCCATTCATAGGCTTACATTTATATGTAAAAACACCTGAATTTTTATCTTCTTTTTTGACTGGCAACATCCTGAGCACATGACAAAATATAGTTTATTACAATGGTATATGCAGTGCTATAACTGCATATAAACCTTGAAGAAAGCTTGCCCCAGAGGGATGGGGACCATGGTTTTTCCCAGAGGCAATAGATATTGGAAAGTTTTACAAGATAATCCTTTTACCAACTGGGAACTTGCTGGGGCATTTACAGTACGTATGAAGAGAACAATTCTTCATACCATGCTTGAAAAGACTGAACTGGTCTCCCCAAACATTGCTGTGGGAGGAGAGATGGCTAGTCAGATGACTATGGATGGTAGAAATATTTAGTATAATTCTGTGGCTCTAGCCTGTGCTGTGATAGAATGGCCATTCCTTAGCGTACCAATGGTCTAATTCCTGGAAACATCAATACATTACATTACATGCCTAAAAGGACTCTGCATATATAATTAAGGTTATGGACCTTAACATAGGGGTGCTGTTATAGATTATTGGGTGGACTCAGTTTAACCACATGAGTCCTTAACAGCAGAGAACTTTCTTGGTGGGAGTCAGAGAGATGTAGCAGAAGGAAACTGAGAGACACTCTGAGCTCAAGAAGGACATCACCTGCAGTTTTTGGCTTGACAGTGGAGGAAGTTATGCTGGAAACTATGAGAAGGAAGTAAATTCTGCTAACAACTGAAGGAGACTGGAAGGAGTCAGGGATTTTCCTCAGAATATCCAGATAAGAGTCAGACCAACTGACATATTTAAAAAAAATTATTATTATTTTTATTTTAAAATATTTTATTTATTATTTTTTAAAGATAGGGGAAGGGAGAGAGGCAGAGAGGGAGAGAGACATCAATGTGTGGTTGCCTTTCACCTGCCTCTAGCCACAGATCTGGCTGGAGACCTGGCTTGCAACCTGGTTATGTGCCCTGGCTGGGGAATCGAACCAGCGACCTTTGGGTTTGCAGACCAGTGCCTTATCTACTGTGCCACCAGCCAGGGTACATCTAGATTGTAGCCTTGTGAAACCCACTCAGACATGTAGAACTTCTTACCTAAAGAACAATGAGATGGTGAGTGGGTGCTGTAAACTATGAAGTGTGTGGCAATATGTTACTATAGTAATAGGAAACGAATATATACCCTCAAACTATGTTAATGCAACTTAACAGTGACTCTTCTTTTCCATTGCACTAAAAGGACCAAGAGAGTTCTTTGGGTGTCTTTTAAAATCTGTAAAATCTTTGAAAAGTTCAGACCATTTAATAAGTAATTATGCTCCAAGATTATGTATCATAAGAGGGAAGATCTCTGTAAAATTTTCTAATGTTATGGATCCCAGCACAATCCTGGAAACCACCTAAAATGCTGGCATTGGGATTTTAGTTAAATAAATGATGGCACATCTGTTGGGTAGAATGTTAGGCTTCATTAAAGTTACACTGCATTAAAATATTAACTGATCTGGGAAAATGTTCATGTTGTATATAGTTAAAAATGGAGAATAATTAAAAAAGATACACACACACACACATTAAAAAGGCTGAAAGAATGTTAAAGTGTTCAATGCTATTTCCCTCTGGGTGGTGGGAATTACATATTTTTTATTTTCTGCACTTTCCATGATAAAATACACAACATTCATAATTAAAAACTCTTATAAATGTCTTTAAAATTATAAAAATAAACAGAAGAGCTCAATGCTGAGCAGGACCATGGGTAAAGGAGATATTTGAGGTTGTGCATTAATAGAGCTTCTTTCAAAGGCTCATAATATTGCTGGCTTGAAAGTAGGACCCTATCTATGACTTTGGATCCCTCTTCCTCCTCAATTATTTTTCATAAAGCCTGGTTTCTATGTATACCTAGAGGAGGCTTTCTTCTGTATTAAATAGGGTTTGTGCAGTTGTGAGTATAGAAACCTGATTCACAGCAATCAAGTATCAAGTAATGAAAAGTGCAGAGGTAGAATCTGGCTTCAGGTAAGGTTTGATCCAAGAATTCCGGCAATTTCTTCGTGGGTCCACATTTCTGTCAGATGCTTGGACAGGTTTTTTCTCTAGCCTAGCAGACAGAGAGCTCTCTCAGTAAAGTTTAGGGTTCTGATTAGTTTGGTTGCAGAAATCAGGGAGCTGGGTATTCTGAAAGGTCAGACCTGAGGCAGAGTTAGTGTCATCTAAATCACATGGAATGGCTTTTCTAGGAGAAATGGGGGCTCTTTTAGGAGGAAGAGGGAGATGAGGCACTAGAAAAGAAAAATAAGAGCTATCTCTCAGAAGCTCTGTGCAGGACCCAGGCTTGAGACCATGAGACAGCCAGAGAGATCTTATTTGAACAAGGACTCAGTCTACTTCTTGCACTTCCAATGCAGGCACCTACTTGTAAGGGTTGCTGAACTCTTTCTCACCTCCAGCCATGATGTGGGCCATTTTTACCATCTCTGCCATTGCTTTGGCCATTGTCCTTGTGTCTCACCACTTCTGAAACTTGAGGACAATTCTTTCCATATTTGAGGAACACTATGCAATGTCACATTAAACATGGTTCATGCTATAATAATGGTTGAATCTTTGGGCTCTTTCCTAGCTCATAATGAATTTCTTGCCTTTCTAGCCTCATGGAAGAAAGTTTGTAAATATTTGGTGAATGAATGGTTGTTGCTAACTTCTGAATATTGAATATTGATCTCCCTTCTTTGTTCAGATCTTGTTTCTTTTCACAGATTTTTTTTGGCCAAGCTAAATGAATGGCTTCTTTGCGAAGGCCTCCAGCAGATTGAGTGAGGTCCCTTCTCTGTTCCATGAAACCCTGAGTTTGGATGTGATCACCTGCTTATGGTCTCCATTCCAACCTTATAATAACTAGGTTAACCATTTTTATGAATTGCTTAATTTTCTACAAAATGGAAATTATTTTTTCCATACCCCCTTCCCCTATATAATCCTTGACTGCTAAATCTATCTGTGGAATTTGGAAGAAAACATTTTAACACGACAATAAATCTTACCAGTTCTGAGGGCATAAGCAGAGTCCATGGAGTAGGAAAAGGAGAGACTGAGGGGTGTTTCAGACAGCCTTTAGACATCCTGATTTTCTAACTATATTTATATTTCTTTACCTATGTTATTGTATTTTTGGATATTCTCTACTATAAGAAAAATTGTGCATTATGGACCCTAATAGGTAATGTGGTAAACACACAGGGAGAAATGAAGAGCTAAGTGTTTGTTGTATGAAATACATATCTGATAATGACCCGCATGACTGCCAAGAGCAGGGTTCCATGATCTGTGGTCTTTTCCACTTAAAAATTCTCTGCTTCTGATGCTCTGTAGGGATCTTTGCACCAAATCTTCTTGGACTGGCAGCAATTGTCTTGAACTTTTTTGAACACTCTTGAAAAATACTCTTGAGGGTATGAAAAGGCCTAGAAATCAGAGGCAGTGTGTACTTTCCGATTATTACCCATTCCTTGAATTCTCTTTGGAGGATACTTGCTAGATAATTATCAGAACAAATCACTGAGTGCCTGGAAGAGCCGCAAGGCAGAAGCAGTCCCTAGACAGAATGGCAAAGTAGGCAAAGTTGTCATTTGGCATATTGGCTTGCCCTACCTCATTCCTACTTTCTACCTCTAGCTTTCACGTGGCTTCACGCCATCCCTGCTCTCGGGCCCCGGCTCCTTAGCACCATTGGTTATACACTCTATTGAAACAGAACCTATCCTTGCCTGATGTCTTTCCTAGTTAAACACAGATTCATGCTGTCTCCTGGCACCCTTCTTGAATGATAGCTCTTTTGGTGTGACAATTGGCTCATCTGGAAAAAAGATTTATGCTATGAATTACTGTTTCCCATATCATTTGCAGGTTAGCAGGGGCTCTTTGGGGATAGTGTGTTAACATGCTGAAGCCTGATCAAAATCTAAAGAACCTTTTCTTCACACAGCTTTATTACATTACATTTTATACATTACGTTCTTTTATAAAGATTATCTTAAGGGAGTATATTACATGTGATATGTCCATTTTATTTTTTTTTACTCTATTATCATATGTATTTACTTTCTGTTATATCTTGGCTCTTAAAAACCACCACTAGTGGTTTTTTCCTAATCACCAAACCCTCTTTGTTAAACCTGTTGACCGCAAGGTTAGACAGTGCCCCCTACACCAGTCTCCAGCTTCCTTTGGCACTCCACTAGTCTTCTTTCTCCCTCTCTGATGAAACACTGCTCTTGTGTATTGGCCTCTTTTCCTGTGTTTGAATCCTCAAGTTTCCTCAAGAATCTCTTAGACTTCTCTTTCCTCCTCCCTAATCCATCCAGCTAATCGCAAAATCTTCAGCCCAACATCTGCTAGAGCTCAACTCTGTTGCCACTATTTCCATTTAATTCTGTTACTTCTGGACATTTTTGCAATATTTTACTGTCTCTAATCTCTTCCCCTGCAAATCTGTCTCACACACAAGTTTAATTGTCTAGTCTGGTTACTCCTACTATGTCTCAAATGTTTTTGTTTTTCTATTTCAGTCACATCATTTGTACCTTTCTTTAAAGTCTAATCCTTTTGTTATTTTCTTTCCTTAGTTTCCATCTCACCAATAGATGCCACAAGAGAGAGCCATGTGGGCCTCCTTGTATTTCAGTCCTGAAAACACCTCCTGTATTAGCTTCCTGGGACTTCCATAACAAATGACCATAAACCAGGTGGCAAAAAACCTGCAGAAATTTATTCTCTTAAAGTTCTGAAAGCCACAAGTTCAAAATCAAACTGTTGGCGGGGATGAAGTCCCTCTGAAGCTCTACAGAAGAATTCTTCCATGCCTCTTCCAGCTTCTGATTGCTCCTGGCATTCCTTAGCTTGTGACTGCATCACTCTAATTACCCTGTCTCCATCAACATATGGCCTTTCCCCCTTTGTCTCTCTGAGTCTTCTCCTTTTCTGTTTCTTAAAAGGATAACTGTCATTGGATTTAGGGCTTACCCTAAGCCTAAAATGATGTTATCTGGAGATCCTCCACTTAATCACATTTGTAAAGGCCCTGTTTCTCAGAGTCATTTTCACAGATACCAGAGGTTAGAACTTGGGTATATCTTTGGGAGTGGGGACACTACTCAACACATTATACCTCCTACCTATTCATTTATAATAGCAGCCTTTGCTTCTAAAGTACCCTGTTAACTCATTTCAACTTCTCTAATTCCCTCCCAAATTCCACCTTTCTGTGACATGTCCCCAGGGTCTCCTAGAATTACTGTCTCTTTCAAGCTCTCAGATACCTTATATTTTTCCAATAGAACTTACCATAGTCTGAAGGCAGAAGTATTTATGAACCTATGTATCTTCCTTATCCATAAGACTTTCAGTGTCTGAGGACAAGACTATCTCTGTAGAGCCCAGCAGAAAATTGTAAGTTGGAACCATTTATACATTAGTTGAATTGGATGGGTTGCAAAGGTATGGCTCTAGTGTAGGGGACTTCATATCCATGGGTGAGCAGTGGCGATGCCTATGGGCTGACAGACTGTGATTTTTCTGCCTTAATTCAGAGGGGAACTTTGGGAGAAGAAGGGGGTGTCATTTAAATAAGGTAAAGTAGCTAAGCAGTGTCTGTAGCCAGTACCAGATTTCTTTTAAAACAAAATGGAACACTCTTATAAGTCATAGACTGGAAGGCACTAATAGAGGTCAGTGGTTTTGCAGCCCAAGTATGAAAAATAGGTGTATAATATTCCTTCCGAGACAGAGTCAGGAATGGAGCATCTAGGTTTTCTCACTCAAATCCTAAAGAGTAGTTTCTTTCAGTATTTTCCTGTCGAGATTTAGACAGTTTAATCTTTTCCTGCAAAACCCTCCTCAATCTAGTAGCAAGGATGACAAAATGTACTTTGTTTTAAAGAAGCTTTGGATTCTCAAATACCTTGGGCATGAAATATCCTAAATTGGAAAATAACTAAGTGTAAATAACACTGAGATGGGTTTCTCATATTTTTAATGCATAAAATAGCCAGTTTGTTTTCATCTCATCTTTTCACATTCTCACTAATAAGCCAAGTCAGTAGATCATGTAGTCTCTGGGTCTTGTGGTCATTAGTGTGAATCAGAAAGGTTGTACTCTAATTGCTAACACCTTGTGTAAAGCACTCTGTTGACCAAGTTGAAAATCAGCTTCCTTAGCAACAAAATGAATCTCTAGGTCAAAAGCCTTCACCACTTTTATTTTTTTTTAATTCTTAGATGTGTTGTTACCAACAAGAGAATCATTAGAACCTATTCTTTTAAAATTACACATGCTTGTTATAACCATTTTCAGAATGAAAAGTCAGGACCAAAAGATTTCTGCTTGATTTATATAATTATGTATTTGGAAATCTTGCAGTAACATACAAATTAAATCTCATTTAGCTATCATTTAGCAAATCAAGGCCTTTTATGAAAAAAGAATAAAATTGAGTTATCCAAGAAAAAACTTGGACATGTAATTACTGAGCTATGCTTTATCAACTTCACTAAAAGCCATAGATAAACAATATATGTACAGATACTCAAGAATATCCTAAAAATGAGGGCTATCATAGAATTAATTGAGACTATAGAATGATTGATAAAAAATGAAAATAATACTCATAGTGCAAGGATTGAATGGCTTTATATGATCCCTAATGATTTTGTGATATTGAATTGTTAATATCAATGATGATGATGACAACTAATATTTACTGAGCTCTAACTATATGGCTAATCTATGCTACTTCATTAGTAGAATCTACTGTTTTAAAAGCTTTAAGGTGAAGGGCTCTATGGCTCAGGGGTTACAGCACTGGTCTTGGAAAAGCTTTATGTCATTCACTTAGTTCTCAAAGTAAACATGATATAGGTTGTACTAATAAAGTAGGTACTAATATTATCCACATTTTATGATTTTTCAGATAAGGAAATTGTGGTATCTAAGGAACACACTTTAAGTTACACAACTTAATAAATGGAAAAGCAGGATGGACTGTGGTATTTAGGCTCTAGAGCCAATTTTAACCTCCGTATCATCATCAAAATTTACTTAAATGTCACCATACACTTGGCTGTATATAATATAATGAAATGTAAGGTACTTTGGAGGATTGGTAAAAATGTCTCTGAAGTAGTAAGGGCAGTGTAGATGATTAGGATATATATATATATATATTTGATTTTCTGGCAAGTTATTGGGAAAGGTACATGAGGGGGAAATCCTTTTCTTTCCCCTCATTTTTTCTAATTCTCTAGAATGGCTGGGCCATTTGACAACCACTTATGCAAACACAACACAAAAGATTTGAGCAGCTACCCAAGCCTCTGGCACCACATGGATGGAATGTACTGATGGGGGAGCTGTTCCACTGAGGTTGGGTGCTCTGGCACCACAAAGGGGTAGTGAGACTGGGGTTTTGGCCACTCTCTGATTGTTGCTCTTGTCCTTCCTCTTCTCTTCCTAATGCCTTCTACTTCCAGCACATGCTAGGTTGTCCTCATCATGGAGAGCAGGAGAAGAAGCCTCTCGAGTGAGTGATAAGTGTGACATGGTAATACTTTGGGGTTGTCTTCTTCCAGGGAAGAACTCTGTCTCTTTTTTTTTCTATTCATCTTCTCACACTTAGAGATCCAATAAAAAGACTTATGATACTGTTTAATTATGTATTCCTTTCTTAGTATGCAGCAGGCTGATTTTTTTTTTTTTTCTTTGACAGTGTGTAAGATCTAGGTGAGCAAAGAGCTATTTCACCAAGGATTAGTTATTAGCAAAGTCATCATTTAGAGTTGTCTGGAGACCTGGCAAAGCAAATCTCTTGGTAAGTCAGGCATGTTCCTCTCACCTCTCACTTTCATGCATTGTTTTCTTTTGTTTCCTCTGGGAGTGGACAGGGAGATGGGGAACTGTTATTTCTTCTAATGGCTGTCATGTGCCATGTGGTCAACATGCTTCATTTCTTTTATTCCTTATAACCACTTTTCAAGATAGACATCATCACCCATTTTATAGATGTGGAAATAGAGACTTTGGGAGGCAAGCTCAAAAAGCTAACATAGTAAAATTGGGATTTGACTTCCTGTTGGACTGACTCCAAAGTCAGCATAATTTCCAAGGTGCCATCACCTTGCGATTATACACATGCCAACTGAGAGTTCTTTAACAAGACACTGCTGAGCCTTTCAGTACAGCTTTGGGCATCAATCTGATGCTTCTTCTGAGGAATTCTTGTCTAGAATTTGTGGCACAGAAATAGTGATTTGGTGTTCCTTTGTGGATAATCCGCCCTGGTGATCCAGTACAACTCATCTGTGGTACATGAAGGGAGAGGTAGGCCCTCCCAGGAAACACAGATTGGTACATTTCACACAAGCTGTAACCTTTACAGACAGAGTGAGCTATCAATTCAGGACATCCCTGTTCAGGCAATTGATTGTAATTGATAACAGATATAAATAGGACTCTTGTTAATGAATTTTCTAATAGTTTTTTCCTATTCACTTACATTGGCCAAAGTTGGTCATTGACATTACTTTCTGAATGCTCTTGACCTTTTGAGTATTGTGACAGAGGTATTGCTTGATAAGCACCATTCCTGGGTATTTTCCTAACTGGGGTGGCTGTTGACTAGATGTCTCCCTTGCTCTTCACTCTTCATACTCTTCCCAGTGGGGAGCTCATTCAAATTCCATTGCTTTATTATCCCTCCCATGCAAGCAACTTTCATCATCCCTGCTCCATTTATACAATCACCTCCCTGCCTACTGTATATATCCAATTGGACATCTCACAGTCACTTCACGCCCAGAATTTCCCAAAACACTGTCTCCTATCTCAGCAATAATCCATCCTCTGGTAACACAATAGTGCTGGTCATCCTGACTCTGGAATTTTTTACAATCTGTTACTCTTCTTTATCTCTTACTTTTCTATCTAAGTAAAAATTTGGGGACCCATTTCTTCCTCTTGATTTCCACAGCACCACTTTGCCCTGAGATGGCCTGATTTCTGCCCTGGTGTTAGTCCCCAATTCTCCAGCATGTGCAGACTGGGTTCTACTTTCCAATTCTGAGACTCATCCCATCTCTAGATGAAGAAAAATTAAAGAACATTGGCTTAATTGTTTTCCTCCCCATCAGAAGCAAGCATCATAATTTTAATCATGCATTTAAGTCTTTAATTTTTTATTAGCTAATATGTGAATATTTTCCTTGTAATAATTAAAACATTAACATTCGCATTAAAGCTAAAGTCTCTGTTGACCTTCCCTACTCTTCCCCCAGTGTATTCCCAGTTTGTATTTTCCATATCTTTTCCTAAGCATTAATATACATACATGTATTTATAGAAAATACTACTGTTTTTCTTTTTTCCAATACAAATGATCACATATAAAAGTATCATATGTACATATTTTGTAACATGCTTTTTTACTCAACTTTCATTTATTCAGTAAGTATTCATTGGGTGGTTTCTAGGTGATAAGCCCTGCCCTCAATTACTAGGAATACACTGGACAACGAACAGAAGAAATCGAAACCCCTGAGTTCTTGGAGTTTACACAGGCAATCTATTCATGTGGTGCAAACACATATATCTTGTGCTTTCAAAGACTAGGTAGCATTCCATATTTGGGGCATGTTGGAGTTTATTTAGTCATTCCTGTACATTTAGATAGTTTGCTTTGTTTGTGACATTACTACCATGAGCATCCTAATTTGTGCCTCATTGGGCACATGGTGAGTTTCTTTTCTTTTTTTTTTAAGATTTTATTTATTTATTTATTTATTAGAAAGAGGGGAAGAGAGAGAGGCAGAGAGGGAGACAGACATCAATGTATGGTTGCTTTTCACCTGCCTCCAGCCACAGACCTGACTGGAGACCTGGTTTGCAACGTTGTTATGTGCCCTGGCTAGGGAATTGAACCTGCAACATTTGGGTTTGCAGGCCGGCACATTATCCACTGTGCTACCAGCCAGGGCTCACATGGTGAGTTTCTTTAGGGAAGATGCCAACAGGTGGAAACCCTGAACCAAATGCTCTCCAAAAAGGCCCAGAACTTCCAGCAACATGTATGAGAGATCTCACTTATTTCCTGCACATTTTTGCTAATGCTTTTTATGCATTTTACTCATCTCATGAATACAAAGTGGTATCTTGCTGTTATTTAATGCCAATCAAGTTTTCATAAAATTTCCATCTACATACTACTGTGGGTGAAATCTACAGGCTGAATCAAATCACCACAAACCCTCCCCCCTTTTTCTTTCTTTTCTTTTCTTTACAGACTTACCACCTAAAACATTGATGGAGGTGGATATGAAGGATAATGCAGACAGAACATGGACATCAAGTTATGGCAAAAAAAATAAAGTAGTTATTTTTGGTTTCTCCTTGTCTTCTTTGTGGTTAGGTTTCATGATCCTAAAGCTGCCCTGAAATCCAGAGATCAGCCTCCCTGCTGATTCTCTCTGATCTTGCTTTTGGTTTGTTCCTCAGTGTTTGAAACTCAGCTCTGATAATCTGCTTATGAAAGAGCAAATGAGTGTCAACTTGACAAAGCTAGAGGGAGATTGGTAAGAGAATAAACAGCACACACAAAGGCCACTGTGCAGAGAACAACTGTGCTGGGCACAGAGGAGGTCCCACTCAGTGTTGGGTGAGTGCATGGATTAGTCACGAGTGGCTCCATATATCAAAGTATAAGCAGAAGGCAAAGAGTAGAGGGAGTAAGATTGGAGAAAAGGGCAGGATCCTGATCACAAAGAATGTAGTATGACTTTTAAGGATTTGGCCTTGACCTTCTGAGCAATGGGAAGCCCTACCATGTTTATTAGAATTCACCTATAAAACTGTTGTCTGGATTTTCTTGTTAAGGTTAAAAAATAAAACAATAAATACTTTTCAAAGAAATCTCCTCCTGGTATGAATATCTCTGAATTAGGATCACAGGGTGGTTTAATAAACCCAAAATTGGAGCAAAAGGATACGGATGATGCATCATGAGTGCTCCACCAATATCTTTGCTGAAGCCATGTGTATGTAATCGGAATTCATGCTAGAGTCAACTCCAAAGGCTGGGAGGACCATCCCATACTCATTGTCCCTCCAAGGAAAGCCCAAGAAAGTGGGAGCAGCTGATGAAAGAACATTAGGCTGGAGGGTCCTTTTGGGGGCTAGGTCTTTGGCCTTCTCTCCTGTTCCAGTATAAGGAGTAGGTAACTAGCCTTTCAAATGACCTCTTTCCCAAACCCCACCCTCAGACACTAATTCCTCATTAGGAAGATGAGCAAAGGAGGACCTGAACCCTAAGCAATATATCAACCACACAGGCCTTGACACAAAGCCCTTCTCCCTTATTTCTCTGCTGATGGGGAAGTGTGACTTAAATGAGCACAGTCTTATCTTCTTGCCTACCAGTCACAGGAGGCCTTTTACTACTTCTTCAGAAAGTGGCTACTTTACATCATTGTGAGAGCTTGAAGGACTCCTAGCTTTTCAGGTAGTTGATTGTAATTTTAATGGTTTTCCTGGCTGTGTTTATCTATCCCTATAAGCATGGCTAGAAATTTTACTTGAAAGAGAAAGAAAGGCAGAAATAAAGACAGACAGATAGGAAGAAGGAAGAGAGAAGGAAAGAAGAGAAAAGAAAAAGAAAAGAAAGAAAGTAAGTAAGCAAGAAAGAAAAAAGAAAAGAAAAGAGGAGTGCTTCAACAGATGACTGGCTTACCTCTGAGAAGTAATCAGGGTGTGAGACTTGTGTGTTTTTGATTTGTTCTCTTTTAAGATGAGGCCATCTCTCTCTTGCAGCAGCGATTGCCATTTCTCTGGGCTTACCCCGGAGGGTCTGTGAGGTTGTTTCATTCCAGTTAACAGCTCAGTAATTGGAAGTGTTCAGGGTGAGAGGAGCCAGTGACAGGCAGAAGGGATTAGCTATTGAGAGATAACTGGGGCAAAGGAAGGGTGGGACGGATATTAAAAATATCACAAAGAAGAATGTTTTTAAAGAAGTGGCTCCTCTTTAGATGGTCCCACAGCAATGTTAAAATGGCCATTGTAAGTCATCCAGCTTTCTACTGTGAGATGTATGTGCTGTCCTGAGTCTTTCCTTGCACGTAGATGCATTGATAAGTTTTGATATCTGAATGTGTCTACATTGCATCACTCTACAGGCAATCCCTAGTGATGAGTGAATTATGTTCCCAAGATTGGGTCTTAGGTTGCTTGGTGAACTTTATAAACTCAATATTCTCCACCAAAGAGTATACCCTACAACTTCAATGTACCCAGTGAAGGCAGATTTCTTGATTTCAAACCACGCTGGCATCACTTAGTGCTTGTGGATCTTGGAATGTGTCCTTTTGTTTAAATATTAGTTTCCTCATGGATAAAATTGGAATAACAGTAGCAAATCTTAGCTCATGGGATTTTGAGGGAATAATAGGATCCAGGAGAAGGGCTTCCTGCCAGGCACTTAGGATAGCCCATCTAGGCCAGTCACTGCATCCTTCTGCCCTTATCTTGTCAACCTTCCTCTCCCTCCCTCTTTGTCTGGCCATTGCATGTGGGACTTCTGCAGTCAGAGGTGCCATGCCAGAATGAATCTTCTCCAAGAGATAAAACCCTTGAGAATCTTGCTGTAGGTTACGAAACATTAAGCAATCTGGGTTGTCTTTCCATTTCTCAAATGTAATTAGTTTGATCCTTGATAAAACCCCTGTGAGGATGCTCATGACCTTGTACCTGACCAGGCATGGGCCTTTAACAGAATTGACTTTGAGTGGTTCTGAAGTAGCAATTGGTATTACCAAGGCACGGGATGCAGCAACTCTCTCACAACACTGGATGCCTGTTTTATCCCCTTCTCATTTCCAGGAGGCCCAATGACATAAAAAGCTGTTAACTTATTTTGGGGCCAGACTCATTGGAAAGAAAGTTGGCTGCCCAGGACTGAGCAAATTGCATGGATACATTGGAAAACATTTCTTATTACAGAAATGGGGCACCTTCTGAGATCAAAGGAAGATCTAGAATTGATGGTGTGTATGTTGGGGGAGTGTTGGGAGAAGGTTTCTTCTAACCATCTTTCCAATTTCTCCTACCCAACACCATGTCTTTTCTTTTTCTCCAAAGACACAGGCTCTCCATGTCTTTAGAATTATTGGGCTTTGTTGCTTGAATTCATTTTCAAGAATTATTGACCCAATAGAACTTAATGACACTTCAGAGTTGAGACTCTGTATAAATCCTTCATCCTTTGCAGAATAGCAGCCAGATGGGATCTGAAAGGACTTCAACATCCAAATGCTAAAATCTATACCAGGCTTTCAGCTGAAAGAAAGTTACTGTTCCGGTGTATTAATGTGATTTTTAAAAAGTAGAAACACCACCAACAAAAACAACAAGATTTAATTGCTATCCTTTTCCTTTTTTAAAAAAATTTTAAACCCACAGTTTGATCAACTGAAAATCAGAAATGTAAATTCATAGTTTCTTCTCCTAGGTTCCTTGTTTAATCTGACCTGTAAAATCTGACTTCTCACATCAATTCATTGTTTATAGAGCATCCACAGCCACTAAAAGCAGCCTCTTTTAATTTTACCCATGGAAAACAGGGAAGAGTGTACCCCTAGGTTCTGTATAAAACGCCATCCCTCTTTTGCTAGATTCTGAGTGTAATTTTAGTTTGAATTTGAACGTTTTAGCAGAGAACCACCCCGCTCCCCGGTCCCCCCAACCTCCAAAAAGATGATTAGCTCATTGCCTGGCTCCTTTGGGATTAGAAGGCATTGGGAGTTGGAGGAAGGGGTTCCGTTTTATTATGGAAGCCCATTTTTCTTTAAAATGAGCCCAAATGCACAGCCCAGGCCCTGTCTGACACGCGCAGCTTGGGCCAGCATGGTTATTACCCAATCAAGGCATCTGCCCATTTCTAATCCTTCAACGTAGAAAAGACAATTCCACCGTCCCACATAATATGTACCAGCTGGATGGATCCCAATTTATCAGGAAAGCTATAAATTGCAGAACACTAGGCAGAAACTAAAGTAATAAACCCTGTGATCTCTGTACCATACATTTTAGGCTGTTATTTAAGGTCTCCAAGGAGATCGGTGCCATAAAAACCATTTCTCAGGAACTCTGCCAGCTATAGGAACACGCTGCCCCTGTTCGTGCTAATATATTACAACTTGTTTATCGCGCTCCCCAAGCCGCATTACCAGGGGAGAGGAAGTGATGCGTGTACCCTCTCAACAGGCAGCCAAATTTTTGTTTCCTGTGTATACATGAAAAAAGAATACTTTTGTTTTTCTCATCCTCTTACTGTTTTCGCACCCCCTCCCAGAAACAGTCCCCAAGCTCAAAGGAGCCTGAATAAGGCCTATGTTAATCTTCATACTTCCTTGGGAGACTTACACCACTAGCAGCACAGAGATAACATGCAGCTGTGTGGGGGAGCTTGCGCTGAATTTTGATGTTAATTTTACAAAGCCTTCACGTGGCCTCTGGCATGGTATTTAACTGCTTTGAGGCTTAGTTTCCTCACCTGTGCTTTTGTTTTTAGGAATAACAATGCCTCCTGTGAGGATTAAATGAGATAACAGATGTAAAGAGCCTCTTACAGCGCCTGGTGTATAGTAAGCCCTGGAAAAATATCAGTTTCTTTCACCTAATTAGCTGGTGCAATGAACAGAATATAAGATAGCAACTTGCTACTTTTATGGAAGAATTGAATATATTGGAAGCAAAATCTTAGCGCACCAATTCTGGCTATTTGTTAAACAGGGACATCTTTCTAGGGTGCTGATAAAGACAACTCCCTTGTATTAGTTTGCGAAGGCTGTGTAACTAAGTACCACAGACTGGGTGGTTTAAACAACCGAAATTTGTTTTCTCACAGTTCTAGAATCAAGAAGTTCAATGTCAAGATGTCACTGTGATGCAGGTGTCCTGGGTGTCCAGGGCCTTGAGGATCTATGACACACTGTGGGCCTTGCCTTTGTGCAGGAAAGAATTCAAACACAAAACAGCATAGAGTTTAAAGTGAACATGAGGTTATTAGTGAAGCAGACAGAGAACGGGCTATTCCACAGGCAGAGCAGTGGCCCTTTGGTGGAATTTGCTTCCTTTATTGAGGTTCATCTAATTGGGGAGGAGGATATTTAATAGAGGAGGGCATATTCAGGAGCTTCCTAGGGAAGGGGTGGAGATTTCCCAGAGGAGCTCTGTTGGCTATTTTGTCTGGGTGGGCTGTCCACTTCTGATCATGGTGGTGCAGGGTGTGCTGTTTAGCATGCTTACTTATTGCAATGACCATGTAATGAGGCTAGGGGTTACCACAAGGTGATATTAGTCACCATGTTGGATTAAGCTGATCTCTCATAGTTTTAAGGCATAAATCTGGTGCTGAGGAGGTCTTTCTTCTTGAAAGCTCCAGTAGCTTTTATCAATTCCAGCTATTCTCCCACATAACATATCTCAGCTGATTTCCTTTATTCTGAGGCCTCTGTTCCTGGCTTATAGATGGTTGTCTTCTGCCTGCATCTTGACATGGTCCCCCCTTGTGCGCATGTCTGTGTCCCAATTTCCTTTTCTTATAAGGACACCAGTCATATTGTATTAGAGCCTCCTCTGATAACCTCATTTTTAACTTAGGTATCTCTGTAAAGATCCTATTTCTAAATACAGTCACACATTGAGGTACTGGGGATTAGGACTTCAACATATAAATTTGGAGGGATGAAATTCCACCTATAACAACCCCTTCCTTGCCACCCCTGTTTTAGCAATGGCAGGGGAATAGAGATGACCTACTTGATTCCACTTGAGGAGGTGTCATTGGGTCTAGGTAAATTATGTGCTTGTTATAAAACATGAAATGACTTTGGAAACTTACCCATTATATTGTTTAATATATGAAACAAATCTAGCTGATATAGAAGCTTCAATAAAAATATTATCTTCTGATGTCCTCTGCCTAATTGGCTACCTAGCGAAGAATTTAAGAAAAAATGTCAAGCTTTCCCAGTAATGGATTAGCAAGATGATGACTGTGAAATCCTTTAGGTTGCTGAGAAGTTGTTTCCTGGTTAATAGAGCTGGTAGTTATCTAGTGCGCTGTCACGGTTGGTTTGGCTCATAATAGATAAAGGCTGGATCATGAAGTGGGACATCAGTGCTAGAAGGAGGCTCTGCACATCAGTATCCCAACTTGCTTCTCTGATCTAGGGGCTTGGGCTTCGTGAACTCAGAGTGGCTTCTGATCTCTGTGTGGCCAGAGTAGCAAGCCGAGGCAGGGAGCGTCCCAGCGGCCAGGTCATGGGGGCTGGTTCCAGGGAGGTGTATTAGTTTCTTGTTGCTCTTGTAACAGAGCAGCACGCATTTAGTGGCTTCAAACGCATATTTATTATCTTCCATTTCTGGAGGCCAGAAGTCCCAAATCTATCTCACGGGGCAAAAGTCAAACTGTTGGTGGGCTGGTTCCTTCTGGAGGGGCCGAGAAAGAATCTGTTCTCTTGCCATTTCCAGTTTTCATAGACCACCTGTGTTCCTGTCTAGGGGCTCCTTCCTCCATCTTAAAAGCCGGCAGTGTAGTGTCTTTGGTCTCTTTCTGATTCTATGACCTTCCTTCCATCATCAGATCTTCTCTGTCACTCTGACCCTCTTGATTCCCTCTTTCACTTACAGGGCCCTCTGTGATTACATTGGACCCACCTAGATATTCTAGGTTAATCTTCACGAGACTCTTACTTTAATCTTATCTGCAAAATCTCTTTGCCAGGTAAGATAACACATTCACAGGTTCTGGGAGTTGAGAGTTGGCCATCTTTCAAGGGGTCATCATTCTGTATATATCACCGAATGATGATAGATGGGCTGAAGGTCCAGGATGTAGGAGATTGTCAGCAGCTCCAAATTTGAAACCAAAGGTTTTTAATATGGTTTGGGGGTAGGGAGATGGCTGAGTATGTGTGTGGGTGGGGTATGGTGAGGTGTGTAAAAATGTAGGCTTCAGGAGGTCCATGAACTCCCATTCATTCATTCCTATGAAGATGCCCATTTCTTTAGATTCTCAAAGATAACTATTAGGTTAACACCTGTGTTTTAGACCCCTAACAAAAGAAAAAGCAGCTAGATCACACAGATCGCAGAGCTTCCTTGAAGCCAGTAGCTCTGATAGAACCACTATTTCTACTCATCATCACAAGTTCTGTTCCTTTCTTTCTTTCTTCTTTTTATTCCTGGCTACTATTTATGAAGTCCTTAACCTGGGTGGAGTGCTACATGCTTCAGCTGTTTTTTATTTAGTCTCCTCATTCCATTTGTTAGTATGAGGCTAAATCAACCACAAAATTGCAGTGGTTTAACACCAAATAAGCTTCTTTTTTTTTTATTAAAGCATTTTTATTGTTATTCTATTACAGCTGTCCCAATTTTTCCCCCTTTGCCCTCCTCTGCCCATTCCACCCCTTACTCCCACAGTCAATTCCCACACTGTTGTTCATGTTTATGGGTCATTCACACATATTCTTTGTCTAGTCCCTTCCCCTTTTTCCACCATTATTCCCCTTCCTCCTCCCCTCTGGGTACTGTCAGCCTGTTCCATGTTTCCATACTTGTGGTTCTGTTTTGTTCGTTAGCTTATTTTGTTCATTAGATTCCTCTTATAGGTGAAATCATATGATATTTGTCTTTTACCAAGTGGCATTTATAACTTAGCATAATGCTCTTCAATTCCATCCAGGCTATTGCAAAAGGTAGGAGGTTTTTCTTTCTTTCTGCTGCATAGTATTCCATTGTGTAATTGTACTACAGTTTTTTGACCCATTCATTTACTGATGGGAACTTAGATTATTTCCAGCACTTGGCTATTGTAAATAGCACTGCTAAGAATATCCAGGAAGACAAATAATCCAATTAAAATGGGAAAGGATCTGAATAGACAGTTCTCCAAGGAGGACATTCAGGTGGCTCATAGACATATGAAAAGATGCTCAACATCACTAGCCATCAGAGAGATGCAAATTATAACCACAATGAGATATTACCTCATACCTGTCAGAATAGCCATTATTAATAAATCAACAAACAAGTGCTGGAGAGGATGTGAAGAAAAGGGAACCCTAGTGCACTATTGGTGGGAATGCAGACTGGGGTAGCCATTGTGAAAAATAGTATGAAATTTCCCTAAAAAACTAAAAATGGAACTGCCTTTTGACTTAGCAATTCCACTGCTAGGAATATATCCTAAATATCTTGAATCACCAATTCAAAAGCACTTAAGCATCCCTATGCTCAAAGAAGCTTATTTCTTGTCCACTACAACCCTTGAATTCCGGAGTTCTGGTCCCAAGGCAGCTTTCCTTAACACAATGGTTTGTTACCCAGGTCTGGCCCAGGGTGCTGCTCCATTTCTTTTGGGACCCCTGGATCCTGTGTACCCAGTGTGTGGTTGGGGAAAAAACCGGGTTCATCTGCTCCTTAAAAAATCCTGGTTGTATGTCATTTCTGCCACATTTGGTTATTCAAAACATGGACTATCTGGCCACAAGGGGATTATTTGGCTTGGATGGGCAGTTTCCTCCCAGTCACTACTCACACTTTAAGTTTTTGGCAAATGAGAGTTTTTGGTAGATGACTGTCAACCCTTCCATTCCCTGCATAACCCTAGTTGGTAGGATTATCTCTTTTTGTTAATGAACAAATTAAGTCCTAGAAATTTCTCATAATGTGACCCAGTAAGGGACATAATCAGAGTTCCTATACAGACCTGTTGGAATTCTCTCTGACTGCAAACTCATCTTGGAACCAGTGTCTCATGCCACCACTTGTCCTGATACAAACCTTATCAACCACTTTTTCACTTGATGGTTGCTGCTGGGGTCAGTCACCTCCAAAAATCATGGGGTATCAAATCTGTACACCCTTTTCTGAGAAGCTGCCTAGAATCTCCCCTTGTTCTCCATTCCTGCCTTCTGCTCTTCTCTTGACAAGCTCCAAGTCTGCCTGTGTTCCCCAAGATATTTTCCAGTCTCCCATCTCCCTCGGCCAGTGGGGTTCCATTATGGTTCTTAAACCTGTTTCAAAAATGTTGCTGGACACTTAGCCCCAAACATCAACCATCTTTAATTCCTCCCTCTTTCAACCATCCATTTATCTACCTCTAACAAGTATCCTATGCCCACTCTGTGCCAGGCACTATTTAATCTACTTGGTAAGAATATTCATGAAGACTTGGGGTTAAGTGTCTCATGTTGCCTATTTCAGAACCCAATAATGCCAACATAATCCTCCTTTCTGTTTCTGCTATCAAACATTCTAGCTCATGCCCCTATTCCTTCCTAGAGCACACAGTAATTTCTTTGCTGGTCTCCTATTTGATTTAGCTTGAGTTTATTTCCTTCCATACACTATTGTAAGGTTAATCTTTAGAAAGCAGATCACACCAATTTCCAATTGATATAGTCTTTCTCTCCAAACCCTCTTTCTATAGCTCTCTACTGACTATAGAATAAGGTCCAAAATCTCTAGAGTGACATGCAAAACATTCCACAATCTGGCTCCTTTTGATGTTGGTAATTTTATATACTATTTTCCTTTTACGTGAATCTCATCAAACCTAAATTCTTTGGTTCTCTTCATATTCTTCTTTTCTTGCCACTCACTTGCCCCTCCCATGCATACCCTGTTTTCCCCTTACATTAAAGTTTTTTGTGTTGCATGATCTCTTGTCAAGTGAGTTCATTTGTGCTCAATAAATATGTGTTGAATAAGTGACGAAGTCCTAGACTGGTCTTAGCATATCTAAATCCCAAACCTAGTGTGTTGTACCTTTGTCATGGCAATAAATTCACTCTACACTATATTATATTAGTTTATATACATATCTTATCACTTTTATAGTTCTTATGGTGCCCAGGGCCAAATGTGATTTACTTTTTTTCCCCACTTTTTATTTTATTTTATTTATTTTTAGATAAAAACATTTACTTTATTTAAAAAATATTTTATTCATTATTTTTAGAGAGAGGAAGGGAGGAAGGAAGAAAGGGAGAGAATCATCAATGTATGGTTGCCTTTCACCTGCCTCCAGTTGGGGACCTGGCTTGCAACCTGGGTATGTGCCCTGACTGGGAACTGAACCAGTGGCACTTGGGTTTGCAGGCCAGTGCTCAATCTACTGAGCCATACCAGCTAGGGCCATGATTTACCTTTTTCTATCACATGCCAAACCATCCTCCACCTGGACACAACACCCTGTACTTACCAGGTCCTTAAAAATTGTGTGTACATATGTGTGTGTGTGTGTTGAATGGTTAAACCCTGCTAGAATGTTTTGATCATTATAGAGTAGGTCTAAGGCACCTAGCACAGCTCATGGCACACAGTAGCCTCTCACCTGGGAACATGTGATACTAAGGTGTTAATGGCTGAGAACTGTGCCAAGCTGTTTATATAGGGGCATTTAATACAAAATCTAAAGGGATGGATATCTAATTTTAGTGTTCTTGGACCAAGAGGAAGAGGTGTTTGGGGCTCCTCTAATTATCCCACATGGGTAATGGGATCCTCAGGACAGGATCAGCCTGTCTGGCTGCACTGGAAGCAATGAATACCTATCAGAATGAACACTGTAGAATGAGGAGCTCTGGTTACTGGTGGAGGGTCAGGTACTAGAATGGGAGTGAGTGGATTATCTATCATTCAGCACAGTGTTGGGAACAATATGGGTTGAATAAATAAACAAAGGTATCAGAGTTAGAGTGTGAATGACAACTCTGGTGTGGAGCTCTTTGCAATAGTCATCTCTCTGGGCACCTCTCACAAAGGTGGAGAAAGACGTAGGGTGTGAAGGAATATGGTTTCACAGTTGCCTTGTTTAGCAGGCAGGCAGCTCTCTAACTGTGCCCCTTTGATATCCACAAGAGTTCCTGTTCTCTTCATTTGGTGCCTGTCCTGGGGAGCTCAGACACAGGCTGGAGGTTACGTCTTTATTAGAGACATTAGCCACCAAGGGAGCCTGTGTGGATTTCACATGGCTTTCTGCTGAGCAGGAGGCCAGCAAAGTCACCAGGCTCCACATGATTTAATTAGAGACAAGATTTCAAGCTTTGTTTGTGTTCCCAGGACTTGGCGAGATGGTACAGCTGAGACCCTGGTATCTCCACTTCCTCTGTTTAGGTAATTGGTACAGCAGGGAGGGCTTTATTGGACCAACAATAAGTTTTCTTTATTGAAGGGTTCCAATACCCAAAATACATTTCACTGATTTTAAATGAGCCACTGGATACAATCCAACCAAGAAAGGTACAGTGTCTTAGAAACTTACTTGAATTCTTCTCTAAGTCTTGAAATTTGAAACCCAACACACATGGCTTTTATGTTAACTCTTTTTTTGGTCAGTCTTTTCTATTGCTTGTCTCTTTTGTACATTTCAGAATGCTGTCAACCCAAACTAAAAGTATAACATAATTCATCATATCACCAACCCCCTTACCATCACAGGTGCTTCCTAAATATTGAGTGAGACAACTTATGCTTACTATTGCTTTGGCTTTCTCCTTGTCCTTGGCCATCCCAGTTCCAGATGACCCAGTGTTGTTCCAAGTGAAGATGACAGCTTTGGGCCTATGTGTTGTCATCGATGATTTTTATACCCATGGCAGATAGCTCTAATTAATTGATCATAGCACACTTTCTTGAAGAGCTGGGTTGGGTGAATGGAGTCCCACTCAGAAAGCCCCAGGCAGCCAGCATTCATCAGGGAAAGTTAGCATGTGAGATAAAACCTATTTTCCCAATTAAGTCATTTCTGTTGACTCCTAAAAGTGACGCATGAAGATTCAGCTCACTTAAAATGTCCCCTTTTCTCACCCTTTCTCCTCCAGGACTTTTAGGGTTTTACCAATTAGCTTTGTACCTTTAAGTATAGCAGGTCCCCAAATGCCATTTTGTTCAACGTTGTTTTAACATCAATGAGATGCTGCAGGTACATATATGAATTAGCCTGTGGTAAAAGTAGTTTTATTATACATCATTTTGCTTAAAGTTGTAGACCCTATTGACATTAAGTGAGGACTTACTGTAGTTGAATTCTTTCTTGTTCAACCATTTTAGCAGTATTCCTTGATTTCCTACTTTGTAAGAAGAAGGTAATAGCTTTCTTATGGTTTCCTTCATCTTTCTTCTCCCACTTCACTTTTCCTGATCACTCTCAATGAGATACTCTGTCCTCACTAATCTATTTTCACTAGCTTGCTTTATTGTTCTTTATAGTATTTTTCACCACTTGAAATAGTACATATTTAATTTTTAATGATCTTCCCCTGACTAGAAGTTAAGTTTCACAATTTAACTTTGTTTTGTTAAGTGCTATATCTGTGGCACCTAAAATACTGCTGACATGATGAATGAAGTGCCTAGCAGGTACCCGCTTAAGGAATAAATGAATTCTAATCATGCTCCATACCCAATCTCATTGGCAGAATAAGCCCTTCATACACAGGAAGGAATCTGAGGTATCTGATCCTGTGATATGAAAGAAGCATCTCACCTTCTGGTCTATGAGGACATTGAAAAGTTCCATTGAAGGCATTTTTTAAATAAGGATCTCATTAAAAGAAATTCACTTAACTGATTATCTAGCTTTAACTGTATGAAGCATATTGGCTTATTGAGAGAATGGAACCAGTATAGACAAATTCTGATGGGAAGGAAGATATAGAAGGGGAAGTTTCAGAACATGACTCTGCTTAAGGAGGTCAATGTTTGGGAGTTGTGGGATTATGCATCTCAGAATATAAATTGGAGGAAGAGATAGAAAAGAAGAAGGAACTTCTCATACTTAAATATGTCTTATCAGTCTGGTAAACAGCTATGCATATAGCAGTAGTGTTCTGAAAAAACTGGCCTTTGAGGCAGCCAGACGTGGGTTTCAATTATTTTTTGCCACTCTTGGCTGTGTGACATTGATTGAGTTACTCAACCTTTCTGAAAATTAATATTACTCATAAAGATGAACCCATATTGAATAACACCTGCATATTCCAGCTCAACTGCTCAAACACAAAATGGAAAAAAAAATTCTTCATGTCTTGGAGGAAGACAAGGAAACAAAAACTGTATTGTTCAGCTATAAATAATGAGACATATTTAAACAATAAAAACATTTCATTATCTCTCATTACAAGAAGTGTGGTGTTAGGTCATTTTTGGGTTAGTTCAGTAGGTTTGTGATGTTAGTGAGTAAGGTCAGAGTTTGTTTCACTGTTTCCTCAGGATTTAAGATGGATGCAGAACCTTGAAGAATATTCTCTCATGACAGAAAGGTTAGAGAGCAGTAAAGTATTTTCTCTTCACATTCTCCTTTCTTTTATTAGGGAAGACACTCTGACCCAGAAGTCCCCAGCAACTTTCACTTATGCTTAGCCACAAGACACAATGGGAAATGAATATATGGCATTTCAAGCTTCCTTCATGCAGGCAGGTTCTTCCCATAGGAAGCAGAGGACAGAACCAGCTGTTGAATAGACAACCAAACACTATTTACTGCAGACGCTATGTTTGGAGCAGATATTTTAATTCATCTTCAACATGTAGTACTGACCAGGCAATAGTAGATAACATTAGAAAAATGTTGTTCTATAAATTTTGATACACAGTACTGATAAGGGTTACCATTTCCTGCTATGTATTGGACACTTTACAGATAAACTTATTTACATTTTCCCACAACATCTCATAAAGGAAGCAGCATTATTCTTCTATTACAGAAATCCACAAATGTATAGCAAGGTGCCTAAAGACCCTGTCTAGTCAGTGGTTGGGCAAGAATTTGAAGCTAGATTTTTCTGTCTCCTGTGTTCACTGTACTCAAATGTTTCCACCACACTCTTTCCCAAATACCAACCTGCCTCAGCCAGGAAAGACAGTATCTCTTTCAGTGTCAAGAAGATGGCCAAATTACTGTCTTGTAGGCCCTTTCCAACATAGTCACCTATGACATGAGCATTCTTTTATGACTTTAAAGTCCTTTTATTTATTTTTATCTTTCTACTATTGGCCTAAAACCATTTTTAAAAAAAGCATGTGTAGGTGTATGTTTTTTTTCTTCCATGTTTAATTTTTGTCTCCAAATTGCTCCACTCTTGTTTGTAACTTCCATAGCTGGATAAAGCTGGGGCAATTCTTTGGATGTCGGTCATGCTGAAGGGCAACTTTCCTGCATGATGTGGTGAGATCTGAAAGGAGGATAACCTCAATGGAGAGGCTGTGGTGAGGTTTCTCCAGGAAGCTGGCAGCCATGAGCATCCAAATGCAATTGCTCTACTTCATTCCCCACAGCTTGTCTGCTGTGTTCACCAGGCTGCCCAGTGGAATGGAAGGTAATAATCAGAGTCAAGATGACCTCAGAAAGTCAGACACTCACAACCAAAGTTAAACATATGTAAAGAAATTTACTTGGACTTGATTTGCTCTCAATGGAACTCAATTCCTGGATAAGAACAAGAGGAAACAGTACAAAACCAGGACCCTCAAATTCATCTTCACTGAAGAATATGCAGGGAGAGCTGTGAACATTTAATAACTTTCATAACCAATGGCCCATAGTAAGTGCTTGCTTAATGCATAGACAAGACAGGGAGATTGAGAAAACAGGCAACTCAAGGCATTTTCAATTTACTTGAAAAACTCTTTGATCTGTTTCAAAATTTAGGATTCTGCTTTTGACTTTGCTAGATAAAGTTGGAGTAGAAATGAATTATTCATATGAAATATTGCCTCAATAACTGTGCATCAAACAAACATAATGAAAAGCTGCCCATGTTATATAAGGGAGGCTAAGTCACAACTCTTCTGAATTGCAAAGTTGAGCACTCAGGGCTAGACTCTTCCCCAACATTACTCACTCTATGGAAGAATCCACTTAGGAGGCTATAATACTGAGATCCTTTTTATTTTTTGGTCAGACATGCATTTGTGGTTTATGGGTTTAAACTACAGTTGTAACTATGATGCTGTTAAATCTCACAGCCCTCGTTCTGATTCTGTCCAAGTCATTGGAGGCCAGAGAGCAATTTCCATGATACTGCATCCCATACATCTTCAGCACTTTATGTTTACCACAGAAATATGGTAACCTGCATCCCTACCACCATGAATCATACAGATTACAACATTTTTCAGCAACCACCAGGAGCATGCTAGAACTGTGATTTGAACCTCAATGTCTGGCGTTTGAATTGGCTCTAAACTATAATCCTAAGTTTTGCTTATAATATGAAATACACTTGATAATATAGTGCATGATAACTCTTTGTCAAATAAGTGACTAAAGCTTTGTGTCTTCTATGAACAATATGATCAGACCCAGAGAAATAACTTCTGGCCTTATTTTCTCACTTTTCTTAGCAACCCTCTTTAGCACACTGTGCTTAGCTCTGGGTGATGTGTTTTAAATGGAATCTTGCCCTCCATCGCCCCCTCCTCTCAAAAATATTTATTAGGCATGGGCTCTGATATAGGCACCATGCCAAGCCCTGTGAGTTTGATAGTAAAATGATGACATGGGCTTACTCTCAGAGAGCTAATGGCCTAGAGAGGAAGAGATAATATAATAAGTAATTACCAAATATGTGAGATGAACACAAGGATGGGAGCTGCATGGCTCTGTGTCCTAAGAGTCAGAGAAGATGTCCTAAAAGGCAGTGTCACCTAGCCAAGGCTAGAAGCATGCATTAGCCAGGTGATGATGTTGCTGGTGAACACTTAGGAGAATCTCTCAGACATAGGAACCAGCAGTGATGGAGGTAGAGAGGTGTGTAAGCAAGCTGCTCTGGTAGCCAGGTGAGGGATGGCAGTGGCCAAGAACAGGTGACAATGGAGTGCAGGACTTGATAATGATGTGAATGGTGACCCTCAGGAAATGGTCTTAGAAAACAGAACAAATTTAATAGGCAAACTGAGCATATTTACCATGTTTTTCACTCCATAAGGCATACTTTTTTCCCCTCAAAGTGTGGGGGATGGGGAGGAATGTCTGTGTATCTTATGGAGCAAACATTGAGTCACAGACCATGATGTATATTACCTGACCTGTCAGCAGAGGCAACAGCTGTTAGAAGGAGAAGAGGTGGGCCCATATAAAACCCCTGCGGACACTTAAATGTCCCACTTTACTGCTGAATCTCAGGGAGTCTGGTCAGTTGCTGTCTGCCTCTGCCCATTACCTGGGACCTGGGGGAGGGCAGAGAGCTGCCTGACACTCCCAGCTACAACAACTGACCTGTCAAATCAGCTGAGGAGAATAACGGGTATGAAGCTTCTTAGTGCTTGGCCAGGTTAGAGCATGTATTAATGAAACTACATAAAAGAGCTTTAAAGAAGTGAAGACTCATCTAGCTGTAATTCCTGGGGTCATATCAGCCACTTGCCACCTCTTGATGTTTCCATCAACAAACCATTTAAAGTCTTTATGAGAGAAGAGTGGAACAAATGGATGGCTGCTGGTAATCATGATCTGACACCTATTGAACAAATGAAGGGGCCCACTATCACTCAAGTTTGTGAATGGGTGAGAACATCATGGCACTCAGTGAAGGATAAAACCGTTGTATGGTCATTCAAAAAATGTGGCATTAGCAGTGCCTTAGAGGGGACTGAAGATAGTATCATATATGAAGATAGTGAAGAAAATGATATCAGTGACTGAACAACTGAGCTTCATAAATTCTAACACTAGCAATGATGAGTCCTTGGGGTTCCCAGAAAACTAGAAGAGTACTTGAACCTTAAAGTCTCTTCTTATTTGTTAATGACAGTGATAATGGTTCTCAATACCACTGTTGACTGCTGTTCACTTTACATGCTTGAAATATTATTCTGTTACATTTTATTACATATTTTAGTACACCATTTGGTTCAGAATATTTTTTTTGTTTGTTTGTTTTCCTCCTCTAAACCTAGGTGCATCTTATGGTCAGGTGCATCTTATAGTGAGAAAAATATGGTAGTTTGAAGTAAAGGGAAGTAGAGACATGAGATAGTATTTTTTCTTTTTTAAGTATATTTTATTGATTATGCTGTTATAGTTGTCACAATATTTGTTCCTTTGCTACTCTCTGCCCGGTACCCTCCTTTCCTCCAGAAGTCCCATCCTCCGTTAGTTCATGTCCATGGATCATGCCTGTATGTTCTTTGGCTTTTACCTTTCTTATATTATTCTTAACATCCCCCCATCTATTTTGTATCTACTAATTATACTTCTTAATCCCTGTACCATTTCCTCTGTTCTCTCCCTCCCCACTTCCAGTTGATAACTCTCCCAATAATCCCCATATTTATGATTCTGGTCCTATTTTTGTTGTTTGCTTTATTTGTTTTTATTTTATATATTCTGGTGTTGATGGTTCTGAGTTTGTTGTCATTTTAGTGTTCATAGTTTTGATCTTCTTTTCCTTAAATAAGTCCTATTAATATTTCACGTAATAATGGCTTGGTGAAGAACTTCTTTAGTTTTTACCTTGTTTGGAAGGCACTTTATTTTCCCTTATCATTCTAAATGATAGCTTTTCTGGATAGAGTAACCTAGAGTAACCTTGGTTGTAGGCCCTTGCTTTTCATCACTTGGAATACTTCTTGCCTGTAAAGTTTCTTTTGAGAAATCAGCTTATAGCCTTATAGGAACCCCTTTATAGAGAACTCTTCTTTTCTCTTGTTGCTTTTAAGATTCTCTCTTTATCTTTAACCTTTGGCATTTTAATTATGATGTGTCTTGGTATGGTTCTCCTTGGGTCTAGCTTGTTTGGGATTCTCTGTGCTTCCTGGACTTGTATGTCTATTTCCTTCACCAAATTAGGAGTTTTTCTTCATTATTTTTTCAAATAAGTTTTCAACTTCTTCTTCTTCTTTTTCTTTTTCTTCTTCTTCTTCTGACAGCCCTGTGATTTGGATGTAGTACATTGTAAGTTGTCCTAGAGGTTCCTAAGCCTTTCCTTATATATTTTTTTCAATTCTTGTTTCCACTTTCTGTGCTGGTTGACTGTTTATTTCTTCCTCATGTTCTAAATCACTGATTTGAACCCTGGATTCCTTCCTTTCACCATTGATTTTGTGTGGATTTTCCTTCATTTCACTTAGCCTAGCTTTCATTTCTTCCCTTATGCATTTATCATACTTAGTCTGATCTATCAAGTCTGTGAGCAACGTTATCACCAGTGTTTTGAACTCTGTGTCTGTTAGGTTGGTTATCTCCTTGTCACTTAATTCTCCCTCTGGAATTTTAACCTGTGCCTTCCTTTGGGCCATACTTCTCTGCCTCCTCTACTTGACCACCTCCTGTGTTTGCTTTTATCTTAGGTATAGCTGTCATTCCTGTTATGTTATGAGAGGTGGAGCCTTAGGTATTTGTCAGTGTGGGATGATCTATTTCACCATATTATGGCACTGTATAGTAGGGGAGGGGTCAAAGAGGGTACTATATGCTGCTTGTTCAGAACTTGCTCCTTTTCCAGGCACTTCTGCTTTTCGTATGGAACTGGCACCCACTTAGCTATTGCTCTGGTTGTGGTTCCCAGAGTGGGTGGGTTTGTAGACATTCTAGGACTTTGGGGCCCTCCAAACAAATGGACTCTGCGAAGAGACTGGCAGTTTCTTCCACCTCCCCAACCCTCCCTGGTTTTCATAGTCAGAAGCAATGAAGCTTTATTTTCCCCAGCATTGAAGCCATGAGCTGTGTGGTCTGGACTGGGGCTGAGATTGCTCTCCAGGTGTCCCTCCAGACTTTTACAATGTGTGATGTGTGACTGTACTTCCTGCCAGTTGGCCACAGCCACTGCCTTGCTGCTGCTGCTGCTGCTGCCACTGCTGCCACAGCACATTCTCTCCACACCTTATCCACCCCCTATTACCTATCTGGATGGGCATTTCTTCTTTATACCTTTGTTGGACTTTCATGCAGTTCAATTTTCTGATAGTTCTGGTGGTTTTTAGTTTTGAGGTATTTGTATTTATTATTATTATTGTGGAAGGTGGTGAAACATATCTACCTATGTCTTCATCTTGGCTGGAAGTCAAGAAGTAGTATTTTCAAATATTTAGTATAGTGTTGCTGTAAACATGTTTTGATTAAATTTGTCTCCCTCTGCAAGAGTGACCAGTGAAGAGTGCATCTATTAAAATATTATGTTGGCACAATGAAATAAGCTGAATAAAGGTGTTCTATGAACTCAGGAATTGCATCATGGAATTGTGAGAAGCCTGAGGAAATATCTGAGTCCAGATATTCTCTAGCACAAACCTGGTGGTGAAGGAGAGGATTCGGGGGTGTTGAAGAAAGGGCAGCTGAGCTCTAGCTACCTGATGTCTCTGTCAGGCACACATGGGTGCAGAGGAAGTGCCTGAACCGAGCTGAATAGAATCTTTCAAGGCTTTCAAGGGTTGGATTGAAGATACAAAGAGGCAGATACCAGCCAGGCATAAGGAAGAACTTTTTTTTTTTTTTAGGTATGTTCACATTTCAATAATAAAGTTTACTATAGCATTCATTCCTTTTCCCAAGCTTCCCCAGTTTGGGGGCCTTCATAATTGGAAATGTATATTTCCAAAATTTAGTTGAAAGGAATCTCATCTAATTTACATGCTAATATGAGAACATATATTGTCTATGTACACAAATCATATAGTTTAGTAGTTTGCAACTTCCATCCAAATTGGTCATTCTCAGCATCTTTTCTAAAGATTGACTGATTTCCCAACACACCCATGATCAGTTGGTTGCTATTTAAAACATAAATTGCTAACAATCTATATATTACATACCCACAAATAAGCACGTATTTTGTCACAGTGAATAAGAAAGATAGCATGTCTTCTATGTAATATACAGCTACATTTTCTTTTTTCTTCTTCCTTAACTGCATTTGATTTTTCTGAGTTATTGCAAAGAACCAACTTTAACTTATGCATGCTTTAAAGTGATCTTGTTATAAATAGATTTTACTAAATAAGGTACAATCTTGTATATTACTTGTACCTGCATTACTGCAGGTTAAACTTTCTTAGATTGGAATAATTTCACAATATGGGAAAATCAGGTTCCTTGCAAATCAGGTTATTTGGAAGAACTTTTTGACAATTGTCTGACAACTGTTTCAGTGTAGTGTGCTCCTCATTCCTGGGTATGTTCAGGCATAACTGGCCATATATCTCTCTAGCAGGGGTTTCCTGTTGGGGACCACATCCCATGGTGTCTAGTGTTCCTGATGAATGCCTATAAATAAGTAAATGAATGATTCCAAGGAATTATACTACCTACCACTGAGGGGAAAACACCCATCTTTCATGTGTGGCTGCACCATCACAAGCTTGCATGAGAAACACAGATTATTATTATAGAAGCTTTGTGTTTCTCCAAAGAGTATCATTGTTCTATCATTCCAGTCATTTACCATCTTATAGCTACTAAGGTCTGTAGACACAGTCTTTGCTTCTCTAAACAAAACTGGGAAGAAAATTCACGTTTTACCAAATGAAAGCTACCTCGCTAAGTTCTTTTTCAGAGAACTCTGTTTTATAATTAATGTCTGATTTCAGTTTGAGGAAACATTTAAGAAAGATCCAAGGGAAAATATTATGTCAACTCTGCCCCTAGTTTGACCACCTTGCAATGAAGAGGCAGCGGCTCAATCAGCTGCCAGGACTCAGAGTGAGCACAAGTTTTATGTCTTGTTTACAATTCCTTTTGAGAGCACTTACATGCTCTTCATAATATGAACAAATAACTGCTAAGGACCCTCCTAAGGCTGTCAAATTTATTTTACTTATGTCCTCATTTTTACGTAGGTTTGCTAAGTGAACAGAAGCCTATCACCCCTTATGCCACCTCTCTTCCTCAGGGTTATGCTTTTAAAAGCATTCTCAACAGGAAATAAGTTTCATTAGTGCTTGGGAAATAAATTGGTGAGGTGACAGATTCTGTGGTTTGATGGAAGCTCAATTATAATTGTATAACATAATATAGCAAGTGCAGATGAAATCCTATTAAGATCTGGAAATCCAATATCTCATCTCTATGACTTTTAATTGATCTTTACACACATTGTCATCGCAGTCAACTATCTGAACTGATTCTAGTACACATAAACAAATGTAAGCACATTAACTCTGTTAATAATTTTAACAAGTAATCTGTATTTCCCATTAGACTGTCTCCAATTTTGCCTTGGCATAATTAAAGATATCATCAGTGATAAGCCTAATGCCTTTATTTAAAGTATGCATGTATTGAAGTCTTGCTTTTATCATTAACTACATCGTGATGTATTCTACGTGGCCACCATTAAAAATATTAGAGCTTTTCTTTCCCTGAAGCAAACATAGATGGTGGGGATGTTGGGGGGAGGGGGGATGGGGGTCCCATGGGAGCGTTATAGAAGCCACAGATGAAGAGTAGAAAGTCTGAATTCTAGTACTGATTTTACTATTAAATTAGCATGGGCGATTTTTAACCTTTCAGATTCTAGTTCATTACCTCCAGTGACAGAGGTGCTCCTCATTTTTACTTTCAATGCTAACATTCTGATTTCTGAGAGACAGATACTAACTCAATACTTTGCATAATTTTGAGGGTTGGATGTAAAACCTGTGGCCTTTTGTTCATTTCTGTTCATGTTTCATGCAGCTGGACAGTGTAAGCTACAGTATGTGTAGGGGAGGGAGGTGGCAGTCAGGGGTGTGTTTCTCTTGCTGATTTTCACATATGCAACAATAAGTTCAGTACCTGGCAATTGCTCAATTCATATTTGTTGAATGATTGAATGAATGCATGAATGCATTCTACTCATTCTGCCCTTCTCATGGAGATGGATTGGAGAGATTGGCTGGACAGACCCATTTAATATTCTTTGTGTTAATATCCTTCAGCTAGATGAAACATTGTGAAGTTACCTCTGAAAGTATACCTTTTATGGCATGGCATGACATGACCCTGAAAGCCTTTTCCCATTCTTGGTAAAATGGAAGTGAATCAGGGGGAACCACTGTCTCGAGACCATTTCCCACACTTACCTACTAGTCACAACAGAGTGTGGAGATGCTCCTGTTAGTCAGCAGGAGAAGACTTAATTTGTTAGTTTCCAGCTCACTCAAAGTGGGAACTAGCGTGTGCTGCAAAGATGACATTTGAGAATGTTCTTTGAGTACTCAGAGAATATTAAAGTCTAAATCATGCTGTAAACAGAATAACTTTTTAATACCAGCTATGACTAATCCAGTGCTTTGATTCATTAGGTAGAACAAACATTCTGATTTGCAATCAAATATCGGCAAGTACCATGAACACCTGAGAAAAATCCTCCCTGGTATGAGATCTCATCTCTGTACACAGAACAGCTAAAATTCATTTCTTGATCGACACTCTCCACGCAAAGGTGATCCCAGTAAACAGTCTTTGCAGAGTGATTTTTTTTTTCTTGCAAACATGTGACTTATTTGAGGGTTTATCTGTTTAAGTTCATCACTTTATAAAGTCACCTTTGCATTTATTAGCATACATTTATTTCACTGAATGCTCTTTCTTTCAGTGGGGGATACTCTATCTGTCTGTTTCTTATTTCATCTGACTTGTTTTCTGAAACAAATAATTCTTTTCTTCTTTATGTGTCCTTGTAAATAAATAGAATTTCTTCTACATAAAAAAATAAATAGTGAAGTTCTTACAGCAGAACTTCATGAGGGACAAAAGCTCCATGGAAAAGTTATTAGTGTACTTCTTTCAACATTCAAAGACTTTCTTCATTAAGGGTCAAAACCCCACAGAAAAATTATTTGTATACTTTCTCCTGCAGTAAAAACTGCTGGGAAGAAGATAGAGAGAAGCTCTTTGGGAGAATTAGGAATTCCTGAAATGAATGAGATCAACTCCAAGGTGACACCAACCTCTCTTGGAGTAGTGACCTTTCCTTGTTTTTTCTTGTTTGCTCAAGCAAAGACATTTGACATATTTTTTAAGACCCTTAATTCCTCTCTGTTTGACAAATTACCAGCAACTTAAAAAAGAGAGAAAGAGAGAAGCTCTCATTTTATCTTTGAGCTGCTTAAATATTTATGTTCTAATTTGTTATTGACTTCTTGTGAAGTTTTATCAAAATATAGATGGAAAAGTTTAAAGATTGCTCCTGGGAGAGAAGTTAATCCATCTAAAAATAAACTTCTAATGGCAAGATTTTCTGGGCTTAAAACATGAGAAAGCAAAACCAAAGAGGCCCAGTTTATATGCTGACATTTGTAGACAAGGGTAAAGAAAACTTGGTAATGAAAATGCTAATCAAATATCATTGTAAATGTTCATTTTTTTCATTTTTAAAGTATTTGATGGAAGTCTTTACTAGACTTCTATTTTAATTACATTTCATTTGCACAAAATGAAACCTAATTAAAAAACACCCTAGGGTAAACCTTTGGGGATGAATTTTTGTTGCATTTGACTTCCCCTTTCTTATACCTTTAATATGTTAAATGCAGGGAGCTGGCAATATGTATAGCAAGGGATTGAATCTTCAATGATGAAACTTCAGGAAAGAAAAAAGAGAGAAGTTTAGATAGATCATTTACACAGGTATTGTTTTACATCCAGGCACTTGGATCTAGGCTTGAAGATGTCCCTTATCATTGCTGCCTTTGTGATATAACTAACATTTATTTTTCTACTCTGAGGTCTTGGTTACTATATTTTTGATAAAAGTTCTTATAGCAGTGAGTTAACTATTAAAAAAAGAAGAGTTTTTTATCTAACTGAGGAAATTGTGGAATAGTTACTTCAAAATTCTAACTCGCTGAGATTTATTTTACTGGCAAAAGTGGTGTATGCTTTATTTTGTAAAGACTAGATACTGCTGGGTGTATTTTAATTGCTAGAAGATTTTCTTGTTTTCTTGGATCAGTTTGTCATATTTTCACATATTTTAGGCCTCAGATAAGTTCCAGATCACAAAAACATATGTAAATTTTAAAGGAGAAAAGAAAGAAGGAAGGAAGGGTGAGAAAGAGAGAGAGAAAGAGAGAGAGAGAGAGAGAGAATCCAACTCTCTCTTCTCTCTTGTTCTACTCAGATCCTCAATAGATTTCAATAGATTGCATGATGCCTACCCACATTGATGAGGACCATCTTCTTTAGTCAGTCCACCACCAATTCAAATGCTAATCTCTTCTGCAAACACTTCACAGATACATCCAAAAATAATGTTTAATCATATATCTGGCTATCAGTGGTCCAGTCAAGTTGGCACATAAATTAACCATCACATTCAGTCACCCTGAAACTAACTTGTGGTCCAGGAAAGATCCGCTGGGGCAGGCATGGCTCAGGCCCCCACAGCTCTCAGAAACCTTGCAATCTAAGTGGGAAGGCAGGGCTGCCATGTTACTCATCTCTAGGAAGCACTGAAGTGAAGGATGCCTCTGGGACCAGCAGCAATTAGCTTGCATGGCCAAACAGGGTGCCAGAGAGCCATGGTCAGATTTATGTCTTAGAACAATCATAACAAAAATAGGTGGTGTGGAATTGATACATCAAGAAAGAGCACCCGAAGTATGTTACTTGCAATACGGTGACAACTACCTACAGAAGAAGATCATGGTCTTGAGTGGTTGTTTCTAGAAGTGGGTCTGGGAGTAGGAGGTGTGTGAAAGGAGTGGAGGTGCTTGTTTGTCCTTTTAAATCTTTGATTACTATTTAATGTTTTAAATTAGGTACATATATAAATATATATATTCTAGATATACATATATGCATGCATAAATGTGTGATGTACGTGTATACTGTCTATGTTTGTGCCTATATATGTATGCACACATATTTGCATAAATATATTTATATTTATGTAAATGCACACACACATACACACACACACACACACACATACACTTTGAGGAATAAGGGGAAAATGACCCTCCCTGAGGACAGTGTGCATCAAGCATTGGAACAGGGAGACCAGTTTATAGGTAACTGCTACAGTGATTGTAGCTAGAGAAGGCTCAGATCTGAAGGCAGGCCAACCAAGGGAATGGAATGGGTTGATCTGGGAGATGCTAAGGAGGTAGAGGGAACAGGATTCTGCTCATAAATGCAGGCTTTCTGCCCCATATCCTTGCCTCCTTCTCCTGTCTGATCTCCCACTTGCCTCCTACCCTTTCAGTGGGTGTGGGTATTGGGAGCAGGGAAGAAGGGGAAGGAGGTAGAAGCCACAAGGAAGAACTGAGGCCCCACAGGTTTTCATGTTCTTTTCTTTTCTTTTCTTTGCCTTCCTTCCTTCCTTCCTTCTTTCCTTCCTTTCTTCCTTCCTTCCTTCCTTCCTCCTCTCCCTCCTTCCTTTCTCTCTTCTTTCTATTCTTTCTTTCATCAATGCAAAATATCTCTCATATTCTGAAGTGGAGATGTAAATAGATACAACTCATAATCCCCAGATATATACACATGCATAAGGTTTAGGTGTGCATGTTGGCTTTAACATTCTCCCACTTCCGTTCTTTTATACTTTCATTGTGATGTATATTTGGTGTGTAGGTGTGTGTTTGGGGAGGTGGAGTGATTGAAGAGAGGATGGGTGACTTAGCAAGCCTGAGTTGGATTTTAAAAATGTTTTATTCCATTTAATAAAGAATATATCTGTTCTTTATCACCTATATATCCACCTATCCATCCATCCATCTAAACAAGTTTTCTGTCAGGATATTATCTATATTACTCACCTCCCCCTTGGAAACTTTAATTTGGGTGTGACAAAGGTAAATCTGGAAGTCACAAGGTTCTGAGTCCCTCCCCAGTATCAGTGAGGCAAGAGGTGGGCAGTTCTGATGATCTCATTCATCTGGAATATATTAATTTAGAGCTTACAAGCCAAATACCATGTAAATTCTCTCAGTCCTCATTTCAAACTCTTCCCTTACATCCTTCCATAGAAGTTGCAAAGCTGAATTCTCATATTTTCCATCTGCCTTGAAGCTCTGAGTGGTCATGGAACATTGCTTTGGACAATACACTGCTCGGGACAATGAAACATAAGGAAGTCTTGCTTCAGATTTCTAAGAATGCCTTTGCATTCTGAATACAATAGACAGCACCATCAGCCCTTATTCTATACCCTATCTTTAGTCAACATCAGCAATCACCTCTTAGATTTCTTGCATAAGCCCTGACAATTGGGTCTTTAAGACTCACAGCTGAATACAATCCCTGATTGACATAGGTAGGTATGGGGAAAAGACTGGAAATAAGACAGCATAGCATCTCTGGTCCATGTGTTTGTGGGCAGGGAAATTGTACAGGACTTGAGGCCTTTAAGTAGTGTCCTCAAAGGATGTGCCTTGGCAGCTCAGGGCTTATTGCCTGCCTGAGAAATCCGGAGTACCGAGACAGATGAAACACATTTCTGGCTATTAATGCAGAATCGGAGGCAACTCCAGTGTTAATCCTGCAGGCTAGAAATAAATATTCTCTGTCTCCACCCGACCAAATCTTTACTAAAACAGCATTAATACCTATTTATATTTTTTCTATCAATATTTCATAAATTTGGAGGGAAACAGCTTGAAAGAACTCAGAGGATTTTTTTCTCTCTGTGTGTGCTCTCAGAGCATCAATTATTGCTGTGGGGCACCTTCAGCATTGCCTAAAGCTGTAATAAATTCCCTAGTTTTAACTTTGAAGATTTTGGAAATGCTAACAGTTGAATGTGTATGAATTATTACTCTTGCTCGAACACAGCAATACTCTCCTGAGGAGTAAACAAATCCTCGTTCAATTCAAGAGTGGATGATAATTTTTTGGCTTGGATCAGGGGAGGTGTGAATGGAGGATGGGAAGGTGGGGGAACTTCTTAATTGTTTTAAATACCGTTGCTCATTGAGTGAAGTGTGTAGACAGGTGAAAGGAGAGAGTATAATATCTATATTTTTTCTAAATATTTTATATTTTCTAAGTCATTTGATTCTTATAAAAATACTGTTTTGTAGGTAGGCTAATTATAATTATTGCCATTTTGCAGCTGAGGAAATCAAGGCATGAACTATTTTTTCCTGATGGGCTTCTCAGTGTTTCAGAAGACAAAAACTCATCACTTAGAATTGGTATAAAAATTGAGAATTAAGCCCTGGCTGGTGGCTTAGTGGGTAAGGCATCAGCCTGCAAACCCAAAGGTCGCTGGTTTGATCCCCAGCCAGGGAACATAACCAGGTTGCAAGCCAGGTCTTCAGCCAGGTCCGTAGCTGGAGGCAGGTGAAAGGCAACCATACATTGATGTCTCTCTTCCTTTCTTCCTCCCTCTCTGCCCCTCTCCCTTCCCCTCTTTCTAAAAATAATAAATAAAATCTTTAAAAAAAGAGAGAATTTTTGGTCACATCTGTTACCTTGTTGTCTTTCAAATTCAGTAATTATAAAAAATAACTTGACCAACTGCCTTCATTCCACTCTTGAAAATGACAACAACAGAATGAAAATATTTGTGAATCTGTTTATATTTGTATCCAGATTGAACCAGGAGAGGTGAAGAGGGAATGAAGAGAGAGGAAGAAGAATCAGAAGTAACAACTATTGAACATCTGTTGTAGGTTAGGAAGGTGGAGGAGGTACAATATAGATCATCTCAGGGATGCTGAGCAAGAACTTTGTGGAAGATGCATTATTCACATCTTATAGCTGGAGAGAGAGATTCAGAGTGGTAGCTGCTTGCCCAAAGTCATATATAGCTAGTATGTCATGGAAGGATGATCATAGTGAGGAATATGTTTTCATAGTTTATAATCTTGGTGAAGAAATGCTATATATACATGTATATTATTCAGCCTTTAAAAAGATGGAAATCTTGCCATTTGTGACAACATAGGATTACCTGGTGGGGTGGGGGATACATTGTGCTAAGTGACATAAGCCAATCACAGAAGAACAAATACTGCATGATTTTATGTATACAAGATATCTAAAATAGTCAAACTCATAGAAGCAGAAAACAGAAAGGTGTTACCAAGGGCTGGAAGAAGAGGAAAATGGGGAGTTGTTCAATTAGCATAAAGTTTCTGTTGTGTGAGATGAAACAGTTCTAGAGATCTGTTAACTATAGTGCCTATAGTTAACAATTCTGCATTGCACAGTTGAAAATTTGTCAAGAGGGTGGATCTCATATTAAATGTTCTTACCACAAACGAAAACACACTTCACTAATGCTTTCACTTGTGCTTTTTCAGTTTGTATCTAAGAAGCTTTTGTCTAACCCAAGGTCATGAAGATTTATTCCGGTGTTCTTTTTTTCTAAGAGTTTCAGTTTCAGCTCTAACATAAAGAGTGGCCATTCATTTTTAGTTATGTTTTGTGTGAAGTATAAGGAAGTAGTCCAACTTCACTCTTTTGCAGGTGGATATCTGATTGTTGCAGCACCACTTGTTGAAAAGGCTGTTTGTTTCTAATTGAGTTGTCCTGCCAGAAATCAATTTACTATAAACATGAGGGTTTATTTCTGTACTCTCCACTCTATTTCATTGAGCCATAAGCCTGTCATTCTACTACTACCACCTTGTCTTGGTTAAATGTCAATTTTGTTGATGTTTTTCAAATAATTAGCTTTTGGTTTTGTTAATTTTACTAGTTTTTTCTATTTTCCATTTCTTTTACTCCTGTTCTAGTCATTATGATGCATTTTTTCTTCTCCTTGCTTTAGGTTTAGTTTGATCTTCATTTTTTCAGTCTCCTAAAATGGAAGATTAGCTTATTAATTTTGGATTTTTCTTTTTTTAAAAAACATAGGTATTTATTATAACCTCCTTTCAAATACTGTTTTACTTATACATTTTTTTCTGAAGTACAGCTTTAACTGAAACCCACAAGCTTTGCTCTATTCTGGTTTTTGTTTTCATCATCTCAAATTATTTTCTAATTTTCCTTGTGATTTTTTCTTTAGATTTTTAGTAATTTAGCAATATGTTATTTATGTATATATAATATATAAAATTGTGAGAAATTCATATACCTGTATATTTATATGAATTTTTCAAATTTATTTTCTGTTATTGAGTTCTAATTTTATCCCATTATGGTTGGAGACCATTCTTTGTATACTTTCAAGTCTTTTATATTTACTAACTTTTTTTTAAAAAAACAATAGTCTAACATATGGCCTATCTTTGAGAATGTTCCATGTGTGCTTGCAAAAGTGTTTTTGTGCTTTTGTTGGGTGTAATGTTCTATGATAATTGTTAAGTTTAGTTGATTTGTAATACCATTCAAGTCTTCTATACACTTGTTGATCTGCCTCATTGTTCTATTAAAGTGGGATATTGAAGATTCCAACCAATACTGTTGAATTGTCTATTTCTCCTTTTACACTGTCTTTTTGCTTTTATATTTTGGAGACTCTGTTGTTAAATGCATACATATATGTTTATAAGTGTTATATCTTCCAGATGGATTCAGTTATTGTTATAAAATGATTTTTGTTATTGTTTGTAATATATTTTTCTTTTAAAGTGTAGTTCATCTGATATTAGTATAGACATTCTAACTCTTTTAGCATTCCTCTTTGCATGATGTAACTTTCATTGAATTGAGCTGCCATGTGAGATGATGGCGTGGGCCAGGCTCAAATGTCACATATTCTTGCTGTTCTTATTAATATTTACTAGATTTTCTTGAATAAATGCTTTTTAAATTTGTGGCATACCATTAGGACAATTTTCAGATACTTAAAATTATTTAAAAAATAAACTTTATTAGTTATGATTTTTTTGCTGGGAAGAAGATTCATGGAAATTCACACTCACCATTGCAGAAGCTCTTTTTCTCAATCTTGATTTTGCATCATCTCCATATGCTCACTAACCTACCATATACCTTTCAAATTCAGCTATAACTTATAAGACTTGCAGTAGAGAGAGGTATGGAATCTGATTTTTCATGATTCCTTGTAATTTCTTTTCTAGATATTAGGGAAGAAATTAAGGGAGAAATTAATACATATTTCTCTTTTTATAGTGACTAATTGAACTCTCTTATTATAATTATAGAATAATGAAGTGATTCTATTATTATCTTTTAGTAAGTTCTTTCAGCTTCCCTAACTAAAGCCAGTGGCCATTTGGTACCCTCCATGCCAGGCTGCATTCAATTCTCGCTTTCTCATTGTGTGTGTGTGTGTGTGTGTGTGTGTGTGTCTGTTTTGTGGAGGAATCAAAGGAACCTCTCAACTGAAAGTGCCTCTGAAATTGGAGACCTATATTTCATGGGTAGCTGCTGTTTCTTCTGTATTTCACAATGTCTCCAAGTTGAACTTAGAAGACCCTGTGCTCTCTGCAGCATCAGAGATAGGGACCTTTTCAGGACTGTCCAGACGATGAATGTCTCATTCCTAAGGATTCATTTTATCTGACTTCTCCCTTTGGGTGTGACTTCACTGTTAGGTATTTGATAGTCCCAACAGTTTAAAACAGAACTTAGTTTTAAGTTAACACCAGAAACTAAAGTATTTGAATGGTACAGAATTTAATAAAATATAATTCTCAAAATTAATGACAAAGGAAGGATAAATATGTTATAAGCAATAACTTTAGGATCAAATTAAACAAAGATGAAAAGTGTATTCTTGTTATAAAAATATTACTTAACCCTTCAAATGTAACTCTCCAATTTATTATGTTATATAAATTATCTTTCCTTATTTGGGGGAGGGTCAGCCTTTTTGTTCTATTCAAGTCTTCAACCAACTGGAAAGGCCCACCCACCTTACAGAGGGCATCTGTTTTACTCAGTGTACTGACTTGACTTAAAGGCAAATCTTATCCAAAAATACCTTCCCAGAATCACTCAGAATAATATTTGATTTAATATCTGGGCACCTAGTGGCCCAGTCCAGTTGACACTTAATACTAACCATCACATTCTCTTCCTCTATTCTTCCCTCTTGCCTCATCTTCTTGACTGTAGTCACCTAGAATAGAGCATCTGAGGCAGTGACTGGGGGTGTGGTGTGCACAAGCAGATTGTGGCTCAAATGCTACCAATTCTGGCTGTTCTTATCAAGATGTATTAGATTTTTCATGAATAAATGTTTCTCCATTTTCTGTGCCACTAAGAAATTTCCAGACTTGCCAGAAATTTCCCTCCTTTCTTCTTTCTTTTTCTTCCTTCCTTCTTTTCTTCCTTCTTTCTTCCAGCACATTCCTCTCACTGATAGTAAGAGGAAATTAATTTATCTAACCTTTCTTAACTATCAAACTTTTTGAGGAAATAATTTCCAAATACTGGGGATCCAAGAACTCTGAATATGGAAACCGAACACCAGCCCTTGAATTCCCAGTGGAAAATGTGACCTGGGAAAGAGGTTTACACTGGTAAGGGTCAGACAAGATCTTTTTATAATGGGATGTTTATTTCAAAAATCATCTGTATTCTGTGCCTTGGAGGAGAATAATACTTTGGTGGATATGCATTTATTGGTTTCAGTGTTCCACATTCTTGATTTGGCTTTGATTTCAAGATTTTAATTCTTTTAAATTAGTACACATAATTTACACTATTGCCATTTCTTTTAATGAATTTTTATGTTGGTCTAAACCAATAACTCAGTGATTATATATAGTTATTATATTTTGCAAAAAGTTTGCTTTTGCTATTTGATCATAATTTTATTATTTTAAATGCTTAATATAGCCAAAATTTTATTTTATAGATATCATGCACTGAACAGCTTAAAGTGGTGATTTGTTTAGGTTTCCCCTACATTATTTGTGCTGCTACATTAGGAATTTGAATTATGATTTTATAACTTTATTAAAAATAGCTGAAGCAGTTGTTTGGAAACTAGAGGGAGATGAATCATACCTAATTCATCATTTTACTTATGCATACTTATGGATGGAATATTTTGGAATCAAAGTTTTAAGAATAATTATTATTCAAACAATAGGCATTCATTTTGTATCTATGCATGTGTGCATGTACAAAGTCTGTCTCAAAGTATTGAGCCAATGTCAATATAATTGAAACAGCTTATGAAACTGATACTTTTGGGACAGACCTCGTATGTGTTTTTGTTTAATTCAAGAAATGGAGATTAAATGCCCCCATGTACAAGAATCTGTGCCAGAGACAAATAATAATTTCTTTACCAGCTTTTGGTCTGTTTAGAAGGTGAGGGAAATGTAATTAAGACAGTAAAAAGTCTAGGACAGTTATCCCAACAGTTGGAATAACTACTAGGAAGTTTCAGAGAAGAGAGTAAATGCAATTTGTTGGAGGACCCAGGAAATGCATGAGAGAGGTGATGAAATTAGTAACAGACACACTTGGAGTAGAAATTAATTGTTTCTGCATCCATGTTCTTTGCCTCTTCAGTACAGTATTTGTTTCATTCATCTTTGGCCTGTTCCATTATTGATATTTGATTATCTGACTGGTTTTCAAGCTTCTTAAGGTCAGGGACCTTGTCATAACCCTATTCGCTCCAAATACCTGCTACTCCTTGGCGTCCTTTCATTTGGTCCCCATGGCAGTTGCTAAGCAAATGTTTGTTTAATTCTATTTCACACTACTATGAAGACAAAATTTTGCAGAAGCTCAGGGATCTAGTTTATATGGGTCAAATTACCTTTTTAATAAGAGGGTTTAAGATGAACCAATAAACATTATGGAAGTAATTAATACATCTCTGAAGAGCAGTCAGGGCCCTGATGGAGATAATGCCCAAAGGCTATGAAAATATTTTTCAAAATACTTCAAAAATTTATATGGAGCCAAAAACGCCCACGAATAGCCACCACAATCTTGAGAAAGAAGAACAAGGTAGGAGGAATCACAATCCCGGACTTCAAACAATACTACAAGGCTACTGTCATCAAAACAGCATGGTACTGGCATAAGAATAGACATATAGATCAATGGAACAGAATAGAGAGCCCAGAAATTA
>PVIW01009083.1:0-54783 GCA_004026585.1 Noctilio leporinus | reverse complement strand
CCTTTGCCCATTTTTTAATTGGGCTGTCTGTCTCCCTGGTGTTGAGTCGCATTAGTTCTTTATATATTTTGGAGATCAGACCCTTGTCTGAGGTATCATTGGCAATTATGTTTTCCCATACAGTTGGTTCCCTTTGAATTTTGCTGATATTTTCTTTAGCTGAACAGAAACTTTTCAATTTGATATAGTCCCATTTGTTTATTTGTTCTTTGATTTCCTTTGCCCTTGATGAAGTATCAGTAAACACATTTCGGTGTAGGATATCAAAAATTTTACTGCCTATATTTTTCTCCAGGACCTTTACTGTGGCACTGCTTATGTTTAAATCCTTTATCCATCTTGAGTTTATTCTGGTATATGGTGTAAGTTGGTCATCTAGTTTTATCTTTTTGCATGTTGCTGTCCTGTTCTCCCAACACCATTTGTTGAAGAGAGTGTTTTACTCCATTTTATGTCCTTCCCCCTTTGTTGAATATTAGTTGACCATAGAGTCCTGAGGAAATTTCTGGGCTCTCTATTCTGTTCCATTGATCTGTATGTCTATTCTTATGCCAGTACCAGATAGTTTTGATGACAGTAGCCTTGTAGTATTGTTTGATTTCTGGTATTGTGATTCCTCCTACCTTGTTCTTCTTTCTCAAGATTGGGGTGCCTATTCATGGGCATTTTTAGCTCCATATAAATTTTTGAAGTATTTTTTCTATTTCTGTGATGTATGTCATTGGTATTTTAATTGGGATTGAATTGAATCTGTAGATGGCTTTGGGTAATATGGACATTTTAATGACATTAATTCTTCCCATCCATGAACATGGTATATGCTTCCATTTATTTGTATCTTCCTTGATTTCTTTCTTCATTGTTGTGTAGTTTTCTGAGTACAGGCCTTTTACCTCCTTAGTTAAGTTGATTCCTAGGTACTTTATTTTTCTCGTTGCTATGGTAAATGAGATTTGTTTTCTCACTTCTATTTCTGATGTTTCATTATTGCCAACCATTGTTATTATAATAAGAATGGTTTATCATGGCTTACATTAAAGTCTTTCATCCATTTTGAGCTTGTTCTGGTGTATGGTGTAAGTTGGTGGTCTACTTTCATTTTTTGGATGTATCTCTCCAGGTCTCCCAACGACATTTATAAAGAGGCCATTTTTACTCCATTTTATGTTCCTGCTTCCTTCGTCAACTATTAATTGATCATAGAAACATGGTTTTATTTTTGGGGTTCTCTGTTGTTCCATTGATATGTGTGTATTCTTGTGTGAGTACCAGGCTTTGTGGTAGTTTTATATCAGGTATTGTACTCGTTCATACTTTGTTCTTCTTTCTCAAGATTTCTGAAGCTATTTGTGTTCATTTTTCCTTCCATATCAATTTTTGGAATATTTGTTCTAGATGTGTGAAATATGACAATAGTATTTTTTGGGATGATCTTAAGCCTGTTTATTTTTATTTTAAACTATATTTTATTGATTACGCTGTTATAGTTGTCCCAACTTCTTTGCCATTTGCTCCCCTCTGCCCAGTAACCCTCTTTCCTCCAGCAATTTCATTCCTGTTAGTTCATGTCCATGGGTCTTGCATAAAAGTAACTTGGCTCCACACTTTCCTATATTATTCTTAATTTGCCCCTGCCTATTTTGTGCCTACCGATTATGCTTCTTAATCCCTATATCATTCCCACATTTCTCCCCCTTCTCCCTCTCAGATAATAATCCTCCAAATGTTCCCCATACTTACAATTCTGTTACTATTCTAGTTGTTTGCTTATGTATTTTTGTTGTTTTTTTAAAGTTCTGTTGTTGATAGTTGTGGGTTTGTTGTTTAATGTTTATAATTTTGATTCTCTTTTTCTTAAATAAGTCCCTTTAACATTTCATATAATAAGGACTTATGAGCACCTTTAGCTTTAGCTTATCTGGGAAGCACTTTATTTGCCCTTCTATTCTGAATGATAGATTTCCTGGATAGAGCAATCTTGGTTGAAGGTCCTTGCTTTTCATCACTTTGAATATTCCTTGCCAGACCCTTCTTGCCTGCAAAGTTTCTTTTAAGAATCAGCTGAGGGTAGAGGAGGAGGCAAAGAAGGGGAGGAGTTTAGTCAAGGAACTAGTATGGAAGAACCATGGACATGGACAACAAGTGGGATTGACTTTGTGGGGAGTGGGTAGGTGGGGAAGGGGGCAGAGGGAAGGAAAAAGGGGATGGATGTAATAAAATAAGAATAAAATTAAATTTAAAAAATCAGCTGATAATCTTATTGGAACTTCTTTGTGGGTAACTCTTCTTTTCTCTCACTGCTTTTGAGATTCTCTTTATCTTTCATCTTTGGCATTTTAATTATGATGTGTCTTGGTGTGGCCCTCTTTGGGTTTAGCTTGTTTGGAACTCTCTGAGCTTCTTGGATTTGTATATCTATTTCCTTCACCAAATTTGGAAAGTTTTCCTTCATTATTTTTTCATACAATTTCTTGTTCTTCCTCTTCCCTTTCTGGTACCCCTATGATTCATATGTTAGCATGTTTGAAGTTGTCCCAGAGGTTCTTAAGCCTCTCCTTTTGTTTTTTTTTTTTCAATTCTTGTTTCCCCATTCTGTACTGGTTGACTGTTTATTTCTTCCTTATGTTCCAAATAGTTGATCTGAACACTGATTTCCTTCCCTTCACCATTGGTTTTGTGTGGATTTTCCTTCATTTCACTTAGATTAGCCTTAACCTTTTCCCTTCTATGTTTCCTATACTTAAGCATATCTGTCAAGTCTGTAAGCATCTTTATCACCAGCATTTTGAACTCTGCATCTGTTGACTATCTCCCCCTAGCTTAGTTCTCCTACTGTAACCTGACCTGTTTCCTTTTTTAAGGCCATATTTCTCTTTCTCCTCAACTTGACAGGCTCCTGTGTTTGCCTCTGTGTCTTAAGTAGACCTGTTACACCTGTTACATTATAAGGGGCAGAGCCTTAGGTATTTTTCAGTGCAGGGTGAACCATTTCACTATGCTGTGGTGCTGTATGTGGGGAAGGGATCATGGAACAATGCTTCTTGCTCAGCACTCACCCCTTTCCCAGGCACTTCTCCCACTTCCCATATGAGACTAGTGCCTTTTTAGCTATTGCCTTGGTTGTGACTGTCAAGAGTGGGTGAATCTGTGGACATTCTAGGACTATGGGGTCCTCTAAACAAATGGACTCTGCTAAGAGACTGGGAGTTTCTTCCTCTGCTCCAACACCCACTGGTTTTTAGTCAGAAACAATGGGGCTTTATTTTCCTCCTGGCACTGGAACGCATGAGCTGTGCAGTCTGCTCCAATGCCAGAAGCACTCACCAGGTGTTCCTATTAGTTTTTAATGTGTGAATGTGTTTTCCACTGGCTATCCACAGCCTCTCTCCCAGTGCAGCTGCCATGTTGCCAAACTGCACCATGAAACCGCATCCTTTCTGTCCCGGTTCCACCATTCCTACCTGTCTGGATGAGTATTTGTTCTTTATAGCTTTGTGGGACTTTTATGCAGCTTGGTTTCTGGAATTTGTGATTGTCTCTGATTTTTAGGTAAATGTATTCTTTCTTAGTTGTGGAGGTAGGTGCAGCATGTTTACCTATGCTTTTATCTTGGTTGGAAGATCCTCTGGGAGAATGCTTGAAGTTGGGTTGGAGGTGAGACTTCACTTGCCCATTGTCCTGTTTTCTGCCAGGATTGAAATGGATGGTCCCTTTGGCACTATCAGTGAGGATGTTTTTCATCCTCACTGGCTATGTTGGTTGGAGCAGGGATTGGGGTCACCTCCTTTGCTTCCGTTTTGAAGTCCATCTGACACAAATTCCAGGATGCAGATCATAACCTCAAAACATAGATGGTACATTCCCTCATACCACTTTTTTATCTGGCTTGGGCCGGACAGATATATTGCTCAACTCTTTACAGTTGAAAGAGTAACCCCTCCCTGGAGTTATGAGAGTAAGTGATCATGTCTCTCTGCCAAGGCACTTTTCTACGGAATGATCATTAGAACAGAGTCTTCATTTTCAATTTGGAGTTTAAATTAAATTACTTTGAACCAAAAATAACATTGGTGATCTCGCTCCATAAGGGAAGTTGCCAGGACTCTGGGCATTTGTGCTACCTAAGGTTTGCTGTACTGTCAAGGTGATTTTTCAGGTCACTCTAACCTTGATCAATAAATACACAATATATCTACTTAATCATGTCACCACAATGCACATTGTAAAGGGCATTTAATAAAACTATGCTCTCTCTTGGTGATTACAGATATATTTTTACTGGATCTACAGGGAGACAGGTGCCTTTCCCTGGTTCAATGACCTATTGACTTCTCTGGAACACGAAATGGAGGAATTAGGCAAAGTTGGTTTTCTAAACTACTGTCTCTTCTTCCACCAGATAGGACAACAACATTGTGACTTCAAACAACATACTATTTCCCATGTTGGATGCAAGGTGAATGCCAGACAAAAGACAGTGCATGCTGATTGAAAATAATTAATTCTTGTGATTTTCTACCTGCCCTCGCCCTCACACCCAAGTTTAAAAGTGGCTGACAGAAGAGACAGCTATCAGATCTGGCTTTTCTAACTTTCTATTTCTCTGACTCCAGGCTGGTTATGCAGCATTAAACTTTGACAAAGTCACTAATATTGTGATAGGTCTGAAACACAAAGCCTTCTTTGAGAGACCTATGTGGGACAATGAGTTTTCTACAATAGCTATCACCCACCCCCAAGTAAATGCATTCTCTTCTAATTAGTTGAGTTTATAGAGTTAGGGTTCGGGAAAGGTATTACAGTGTGTTGAACCCTCTTGGGAAAAGATCTCTGGGACACCTAGCTGGTGGCACAGTGGATAAGGTGCCAGCCTGCAAACCCAAAGGTCACTGGTTCAATTCCCCAGCCAGAGCACGTAACCAGGTTGCAAGCCAGGTCTCCAGCAAGGTCCATGGCTGGAGGCAGGTGAAAGGCAACCATACATTGATATTTTTCCCCATCTCTGCCTCTCTCACTTCCCCTATAAAAATAATCAATAAAATCTTTTTAACTCTGTTTAAAAATATATATATATATTTTAAAAAGACCTCTGGGACAGAAACTATTTGCACCATTCTTAGCTTCTTGCTTAAAACTGAGGAAATTCCATTTGGGATTTCAGCCAAATAAAAGAGTCATGATCCTATAATTGAGAAGACATTTGCTGCCCTTCAGAAGCCCCCATTCAAATAGTAAGGCAAGGGGACTCAGTTATGATCTGTATTACCAAACAAAATAAAGAATTGGAATAATTCAAATGCATTGCTTTTGGCCTTAGTGACTTCTACTTAAAGTAGCAAGAGTTAGGAGTGAGTTATCTAGTTAACTGATGACCTGACCTCAGTGTTTTTTTTTTGTTTTTGGTTTGGGAAATGCTAGATAGGGTATACAGGAAAACCTGGTGCCAAGAGGACAGGCATTCCAGTGGAAAGGAAATTAAACTGATCCTGTTAGATAAATTCCAGGAACAAGTTAGCAGGTGATCAATTCAATTCCACATTATTGGTTACCTTCTATAAGCTTAGCACTAACTATTCTAGAAGCTCTGAAAGTTGAAAGAGAAATAGGATATGATTTTTGCCTTCAAGGTACACATGTTTTAAGAAGAGATGCACAAAATCAAAGCAGAATGATGCACTCCATGAAACAAGTACATAGACATTGAGGGAAGGAAAGTCTATACCCACATTGAGTGATTAGGGAAGGCTTCATGAAGGCAGTGGTCACTTAGTGACTTGGATTTAGATGATCCTTGTCCTAATGCTAGCTCTGACACTTTCTATTTGTAGTACGTTCAGCTAGAAAACCCTTTGACCTTCAAATTTCTCATCTGTAAAATGGGAGTTATGTTAGTAGATGCCTACTCTCACTTGTAGTATTCTTATAAATATTAAGCAATGCAATATGTAAAAATATCTGTAAACTATAAAGCAACATATAAACAAAAGAGATTATTTTGATTGGTGTGTCAAGTTGACCATAGTTGAAGTTATGAGAATGGATGAGATTGCTAGGATAGAGAAAGTGGCAGAGGCCAGAATATTAAGGAATGTAGGAAGGGAGAAAGATAAACCAGGGAAGGAAGAGAATATGAAATGGTGTCACAGAAGCCAAGGGAGAAAATATTAGAGAAACATGGTCAACAGTTTGGAAGTAGTGGCAGGGTCCAGGAAATGCTTATTTAGCATAAGGATTATCTAAGCATATTTATAGAAAGAACAGGAACTAGTAGACAGAAACAAAATGAATACAAAAAAGAGGAGAGAGGGCTAAGATGGTTATAACAAATGATAGATGATAAGAGTTGGCAAGGAAATGAGGAAATCATAGGAAGGTTCTTCCTACATTGCTTGTTGGAATGTGAAACAGTGCAGAACTTAAGGGAAGCTGACATTTCCTCAAAATGTTAAACATAGAGTTACTACATGACCCAGCAATTTACCTCCTATTTTTAATGAGAAATAAATGCCCATGCAAAAACTTGTGCATGAATGAATGTACAGAGAATAGCTAAAAAGTGGAAGCAACTCATATGTCTGTCAACAGATGAATGGATAAACAAAGTGTGGTATATGCACAGTATGGAATATTATTTGGCTGTAAAAAGGATTAAGTACTGATATGTGTCACAACATGGATGAACCTTGAAAATAATGTTAAGTGCAAGAAACCAGGTACAAAAGGCCACATATTGAAGGATTCAATTTATATGAAATGTCCAGAACAGGCAACTCAGAGAGAAAGTAGATTTGATTGTCTAGGGCTGGGGTGGGCGGTTGGGAAGAAATGGGGAATGACTGCTAATGTGTATGGGGTTTCTTTTTATGATGATGCAAACATTCTTGGATTAGATAGTGGTGATGGTAGAACAACTTTGTGATTCCACCAAAAAGCACTAATTGTACACTTTAAAAGGGCAAATGTTATTACATGTGGTTTACCTCAATTAAGTAGAAACAAGATGAGAGAAAGGTATGAGAGAAGAAAGGAGAAGGTGAGACCCAGAGAAGTTAGCTTCTTCAGTGTGAGAAATTTTGAAGTGGGTATAAGTGCACAATGGGTGGCTTTAATGGCAGTTAACACATATGCATTTGTTATGTGCTAAGCATTTTTCTAATTGTTTTTTTTGTTTGTTTTTCATTTAAACCTCAAAACAACCCTATAGGTTGGCACTGTTTTTATTGCCATTTTATAGGGGGAAACTGAAAAACAGAGAGGTTAAGTAACTTGCCTAAAGTCACACAGCTGGGACAGATGTCAGGGCTGGAATTTGAACAAAGGAAGCATGGTTCACTAGGGTCTAGTAACCACTACAGGGCACTACATCTAAGTATATGTTCTCAATAGAAAACAAGGCTGAGTGCTGAGTGTGATAAGGGCTGAGAGTACATTTGGGGCTTGCCAGAAAAAAAGGTGAGAAAACAACTATGAAGAGAGAAGGGTGTCAACAACTGAATTTTTATGCAGGGTTGTCGGTAGTAGAGGCCTCTTCATTTCTCCATTCTCACTAACATCATAGCCTTTGCTACATTCCAGCCAACCTTTCTATTCTTGAAGATCTGTGGTGGGAGTTTTCTTATATAGTCCTCAGGTTCTGGCAAAGAGCCTGTGCAAATGTTGTCACCAATACTCCAGTCTAGACCCTGAGAAGGTTCAATTCTACTTTAACAAGGAAAATTTCTGACTTATAGAAATAAGGACCATAAGCTGCATTTTGTCTCTCCTTTGTAACCTCAACAACTTACCTGGTCTTGTCAGGTTTGGGCAGCCACTTAAGAACAATGTGCTTCTCAGGCCTTGACTCCCTGGCATTCTCTTTCAGTATGATTGTTTTGTCATCACTGAATTTCAAAAACCTAAGAATTTCACAAGTCAGTAATTGCAAAGCCCATGGAGCATGGAGCTTTTCTTGGGGAAGTAACAATAAATTATGATAAATGTTACAAATGCAGCAAGGACTGATAACAGAGGTGGGTGACAAATTAACCCCAGGTGATTTTGTTGATTCTAAGTATTACTATTTCCTAGACTTTGGGTCATATTCTCCTCTCCCTCCCACCCTCAAAAATATTTCTAAGTAGGGTGATTTCTTTTTAAATAAAAATTTATTTAAGATTTAATGAAAAAACATAAGCATAAATAAAACATAAAATTACCAAGAACCCAATCTTTATATACACTATGTACATTATTTTACTGTTATTTTTAAATATGATTTTATCCAGGGTGAAAAGCTACATATGTTTTACTTATTTTTGCTTATCAAAAAAAAAATTAAAGAATGTTCTTCCTTGCTTAATGACTAAATCTTTTGTTACTATAGGCTTCGAATTTGGGAAAGAAAATCTTGAAAGTATCCTAGTCATAATTGAAATTGTATAATTGAGAGTCAGCTATATTATCATTAGCTTGCATTGCTCTGTTGGAAATACTTGCAAAAACTTGAACTCAACCGTATGATAATTTTTTTAGTCAACAAAGGGCTTTAATCACCATTTTTATTACTCTCTAGTTTTAAATATATAATTTATAATTTTGATAACAGTTTTGGTCCTATCTTACTCATGAAGAAATCATTCACCTAATAATGTAAGCAAATTGCCTTTTCTTTCTCCTATTAAATTGCTTTTTATATCTCCCATCTACCTGGCTATAAAATGTTAGTAGTCACAGTGAATCAGCAGAAGGAAAGAAGACCAGGTCCCTTAAAAGAGGGGGAAAATAAGTCACATTTCATTGTGCCCAAAGACAATTCAATCCATCAGATGTATGAAAATATTTCTGCTGAATTAGCATTATAGCACCTATTTATTTCTTTACCATAAGGTGACCAAAAGTGAATAAATGGTTATTTATAATTATCTAGCAATCTACATGACTTGGAGGGTTAGTTAGACCAATTTTTTCAGTTACTAGTCTGAACAAAATAAAGTCAAGTCAGGAACATGTCATGGTAGTGATGCATCTATTAATTGGACATCAGTGAAAAGTACTAACAGATGTTTCCATAGGAATAGTTTGGGGCACCACTACTGCTAATAATTTCCTGGATTTCAGCTGTCTAAATTTAACAAGGCTTTAGAAAAATGCATAACAAAACCTTGACAATATGGTTCCCATTACACAACTGCTGATCAAGTGATAATTTGATTTTCAATAACTTTGATTTGGAATCTCAGTGTTTCTTGAATATCTTCTAATGAGTTCCTAATGAGAAAGACTTCACTTGATCCCAATGTCTAATTATACTGACACTTCAAGATATTGACTGCTACTAAAATCAACATATCAAGGTCTAGAATATTCATGAAAATAGGCAGAAAAGGTGGTAAGAAACCGTACATATAATCAGTATACAAGTCCAAATGGGGGATGTGCAGGACACCCAGAAAGCTCCTAAGCTGTTTTGAGCAAGTTTCTCTTTCTAGGTTGAAATTGAAGTATCTTATGCAACAGATTCTTATAGTAAATGTTTACATATCTGAGCAAAAATTCCATTTTAATGTCTATCATAAAGTTGATTATATTTGTATTATTTTGCTTGACATGTAAGCAATATGTTACTACATTCTCTAAACCTATTGCAGTCCTTTAATTCACTTGACCATAATCCTAATCTAGAGGTAGAATTCCGAGAATACGTATACATAGGCTCAAGTAGTTTTGGTGGAACTTTACTAATTATTGAGGCACCTCATAATCTCTTGAGGTTGGCCTGATGGAGAGAAATCATGTTCCTTCTTAATGCCACTAGGAGAGAACACTAGGTTGAAAGAGCCATAGGTTAGAGCTAGGGCACTAACTATGTTCACATCTAAGTGCAATGAAGCAGGCAGAGGAGGGCCTAATGGGCATCTGACTGCTTGCACTCCACATTTGGTCCTCTTAAATAAAAGTTTTAGGGTTTCATATTATTATTTCCCATAATAAATGTGGTTACAGGGTAGGTCTATAGGTTAGTAACTATCTAAAAGGTGGGATGAAATGTATTTTGTACATTTGATTTAGGTTGTTTTTATTTTATCTTGAACATATGAAAAATTAGTGGCTTTTTTAACTTTTAAGGTTGACTACCCAGACTAAAGAGTTTTAGAACAGACAAGTAAATGTCAATAGTCTCTTGTGCTGCTGACTAGAACAGGTGGCTAAAACAACATCTTTGTCTTAACTCTGCACTATGTATGTAAATAGTCCTGCTATTGACAAAAAAATGTGTTTTGATATTTTGATTTTTCTAAACTAAGTACACTACTCTGCTAGGCTCTTTGCATTGTTGGCCTTTGGACCATTTTATAGCTCTAAGCACATGTTATTATCTTCTAACAAGGTTTCAAAGAGCAAATTTTATTATTCCTGCTGGAAGCAAACTAAGTAAGCACTAAGTTTCAGAAAACTGTTTCTGAGAAATTCTCAAATATCATCAAGAGAATAAATGCTTAACTTAAAAAAAAACAGAGCTGTGGCAATATAACATTAAAGTATAGTATTACAGTAAATACATCTAAGGTTTCACCCTTGGTATTTAGCTTTTTAAAGACAAAAAGGTCATGTGTATCAATTTGCAGTATATTAAAACTGTGTTCAAAGTTTATTTCAAGTCACAGAAAATATACAAACTAAGATGGCAGTTCTCCACCTGGCACCAATTTCAGTCTTTCAAGGGTTTAGAATGTAGAAGTCATCTTTTTGCAACATTTCAACAAAGTTATAGAATTCATTTCCAGGTTTGTTGCCAGGTATTTTTGAAAACCTATAAGGAAAAGTTGAGAGAAAGCCATTAGAAGGTGAGACAATGTTTTCCTCCGCAAACATCAGGGGGAAAAAACAATTAAAATGTGGAAGGGTGAGGCTATACATAAAAACAAAACACCAGAGGCAGATTCTTAAGGTGTACGCCTCTTGCCTCTCAAAATTAATTATCCCTTACCTTCTCAACCTCAGCACTACTGACATTTGAGGCTAGATAACGCTTTGTTATGGGGTATGTGTGTCCTGTACCTTATAGGGAGTTTAGGAACATCTTAGCATTTACCACTGAATGCCTGCAGCGCACCATCCCCCTAAAGATGGGAAAACGAAAAATGTATCCAGATATTTCCAAGTGTCTTGTAGGGGGCAAAACTGCCTCTGGTTGACAACCGGTGTTCTAATGCTAATTGTATATAAGCCTGTCAGTGATAGCAGAGATGGATGACAGCTAGCAAGGTCTACTAGAATGGAGAACCAATATTTTGTCTGCCACATGCAAATACTAGCAAATAAACATTAAAACCTCACCTGTGTAAACTGCATATAACTACATGCACACCACATGCACACATACACACAAATCAATGTAGGCTTAAAAAATGCTGAAAACTGATCAACATCTGTAGTATAGTTGGCAGTAACATGCCAGTGTCACTTTCTTGGTTTTGTGCTGCAGGTCAAAAAGGTATTGTACAAAAGTTTCTGAAGATGTTATCACTGGGGGGACCTGGAGGAAGGATACATGAGGTACTATTTTTCCAACTTCCTGTGAATTTACAATTATTTAAAAATAAATGGTAAAACAGGGTGAGCTGGGCTCTCAAGGAGCCTGCGGAAACTCATCATACACTGTGGCTGGGAATGGCTGGGCCAAACACGCCAGTGCCAGGACTGCAGTCAAAGGCGCCACTTGTGCCCAGCCCCTGGGATCCTGGCTCTACAGTGGGGTGAGAAGGAAAAGTCTTGCTTCCAGAGAAGTGCTGGTGTGAAGCATGGAGAAGGAGCAGCTGAAAAACAGCTAACTGGAGGGAAAGGAGAAACACATACAACCAAACCAAAATACAACCAGACAGCCCAAGTTATTGACATAAAGGCCACCCCAAGGGGAACAAGCTGAGGAAATCTAGAAGACTGCAACACTGAATTCCACAAAAATCCTAACACAGAAGGGTGCTCCATGAAAGCAAGGAATCAAAGCAGATTAATCCAAGACAAAAACAAGCAACAACAGACACCAAAAATGGGGGGAAAAAGAGACAGTCCTTCACCAAAAGGAAAGGAGGAATCCCCAGAAAGACCACTAAATGAAACAGAGGCGAACAAACTGTCAGATGTGGAATTCAAAAGAATGATGACAAAGAAGCACAATGAACTCAGCCACCTCAAAGAAAACTATAAATAACTCCAGGGGAACTACAAAGAACTCCAGGAAAGCTACAAGGAACTTACAGCATCAAAAAGGACTTAGAAATTATCAGTAAGAGCCAGGAGGAAATAAAGAATACAATTTCTGAAATGAAGAAGACAGTAGAAGGAATCAACTGCAGGCTAGAGGAAGCAGAGGATCAGATCAACAAGCTAGAGGACGACCTAGAAAAATATTCCAAGACAGTACAAGAGAATGAAAAAAGGCTGAACAAGAATGAAGAGGTATTAACAGAGCTGCAGGACAACATGAAACACAATAATATCCATATCATAGGAATACCAGAAGGAGAAGAGAAACAAGGAATGGAAAACCTGTTCAAAAAAGTAAGGAGAAAAAATTTCCCTGACATGATGAGTAAAAATGTTACTCAAGTTCAGGAAGCACAGAGTCTCAATGAAGATCAACCCAAACAGACCCACTCCAAGACACATTATAATTAAAATGGCAGACTTCAAAGACAAAAAGAGAATCTTAAAATCATCAAGAGAGAAACAGCAAATAACATATAAGAGGGCTCTGATAAGGCTATCAAATGATTATTCAACAGAAACAATTCAAGCCAGAAGGAAATGGCAAAAAATATTCCAAGTAATGGGGAAAAAGGCCTTCAACCAAGAATACTCTACCCAGCAAGGATCTCATTCAATATGGAAGGAGAAATAAGGTGTTTCCCAAACAAAAGAAGACTAAAAGAATACATCTCTACCAAACCAGCATTGCAAGAAATGCTAAAGGGTCTGCTTTGGAAAAAAAAAAAAAAAAATGAAGAAACAGAGAGATAGCGAGGAACACAGGTACAAAGGGGGAAAATGGCAATAAATAAGTATCAATCAATGATAACCTTAAATGTAAATGGATTAAATGCACCAATCAAAAGACATAGGGAAGCTGAATGGATAAGAAATCAAGACCCACATCTTTTCTTTAAGAGACAAAAGATCGACACAGATTGAGAGTAAATGGATGGAAAAGTATATATCAAGCAAATGGACATGAAAAAAGGCTGGAGTAGCAATATTTATTTCAAACAAAATAGATTTTAGGATGAAGGCCATAAAAAAGATAAAGAAGGATACTTCATAATACTTAAGGGAACAATACATCAAGAAGATATAACTTTGGTAAACATATATGCACCCAACATAGGAGCTCCGAAATATATAAGGAAAATCTCAGAGGACTTCAAGAAGGATATAGACAGCAACACACTAATAGTAGAGGATTTTAAGACCCCATTATCAACAACGGACGGATCTTCCAAACAAAAAATTACCAAGGATGTTGTAGCATTGAACAACACCCTAGAGGAAATAACCTAACTAATATATACAGAACCTTTCACCCCAAAGAAGCAAAATACGCATTGTATTCAAATACACATGGAACATTCTCTAAGATAGATCACATTGTAGGTCACAAGACAAGTATCCACAAATACAGGAAAATGGAAATCATACCAAGCATCTTCTCAGATTACAATGGCTTGAAATTAGAAATCAACCTCAAGGGAAAAAACCAAATACACTCTAACTCATGAAGACTGAATAACATGGTTTTAAGTAATGAATAGGATAAAAATGAGATCAAATATGAAATCAAAAAGTTTCTGGAAACAAATGACGATGAATACACAACAGTCCAAAACCCATGGGACACATCAAAGGCATTCCTCAGAGGGAAATTCAAAGCAATACAGGCCTACCTGAAAAGGTCAGAAGAAGCTTATACAAACAACCTAACCATAAAGCTGCAAGAACTAGAGAAGCAACAACAAACAAAGCAAGTAGAAGGAAGGAAATCATCAAGTTCAGAGCAGAATTAAATCACTTAGAGACTCAAACAACAATTTGTAGAATCAACAAGTCCAGGAGCTGGTTCTTTGAAAAAATTAACAAAATTAGCAAGCCTTTATCCAGACTCATGAAGAAAAAGAGAGAGAGGACTTAAATAAACAGAATCAGAAATGACAGAGGAGAAATCACAACTGATATCTCAGAAATACAAAAGATTGTAAGAAATTATTACAAACAACTATATGACAAGAAATATGACAACCGAGGTGAAATGGACACATTTCTGGAAATGTATAATCTACGAAAACTTAATCCAGAAGAAGCAAAAATCCTGAATAGACCAAAAACAACTAGTGAAATTGAAGAAGTGATCTAAAATCTCCCAAAGCACAAGAGCCCCAGACCAGATGGCTACACAGGTGAATTCTACCAAACATTTAAAGAAGAAGTAACTCCTTTCCTTCTCAACCTATTCCAAAAAATCCAACAAGAAGGAAGACTCCCAAAATCTTTCTATGAGATCACTATTATTCTAATCCCAAAACCAGGTCAAGACACAACTAAGAAGAAAAACTACAGGCCAACATCTCTGATGAACATAGATGCTAAGATTCTCAACAAAATATTGGCCAACCAGATCCAGCAACACATTCAAAAGGTCATACACCTTGATCAAGTGGGTTTCATCCCAGGGATGCAAGGATGGTACAACATTCACAAATCAATAAATGTAATACATCACATCAACAAAATGGAAGACAAAAACCATATGATTATATCAATAGATGCTGGAAAAGCATTTGATAAAGTACAAAAACCATTTATGATAAAAACCCTCAGCAAAATGGGAATAGAGGGAGCATATCTCAACATCATAAAGGCCATATATGAGAAACCTGAAGCCAACATCATACTCAACAGGCAAAAATTAAAAGCTTTACCCCTAAGATTAGGAACAAGACAAGGCTGTCCACTTTCTCCACTTCTGTTCAACATTGTTTTGGAAGTTCTAGATAGCTGTCAGAGAAGAAAAAGCAAAGGTATCCAAGTTGAAAAGGAGGAATTCAAATTGTCATTATTTGCAGATGATATGATAGTGTACATACAAAATCCAATATGCTCCACCAAAAACTTACTTGATCTAATAAGTAAATTAAGCAAAATAGCTGCATATGAAGTCAATATCCAGAAATCAAAAGCATTTTTGTATACCAATAATGAAACATCAGAGATAGAAGCTAGAAAACAAATCCCATTTAACAAAGCAACGAGAAAAATAAAGTACTTAGGAATAAACTTAACCAAGGAGGTAAAAGATCTGTACTCAGAAAACTACAGAACACTGAAGAAAGAAATCAAGGAAGATACAAATAAATGGAAGCATATACCATGTTCATGGATGGGAAGAATTAACATCATTAAAATGTCTATACTACCCGAAGCAATCAACAGATTCAATGCAATCCCAATTAAAATACCAATGACAGACTTCACAGAGATAGAAAAAATACTTCAAAAATTTATATGGAGCCAAAAATGCCCACGAATAGCCATAGCAATCTTGAGAAAGAAGAACTAGGTAGAAGGAATCACAATACCGGACCTCAAACTATACTACAAGGCTACTGTCATCAAAACAGTCTGGTAATGGCATAAGAATAGAAATATAGATTAATGGAACAGAATAGAAAGCCCAGGAATAAACCCAGGACTCTATGGTCAAGTAATATTTGACAAAGGAGGAAGGAACATAAAATGGAGTAAAAACAGTCTCTTCAACAAGTGGTGTAGGGAGATCTAGATAGCAACGTGCAAAAAGACAAAACTAGACCACCAACTTACACCATACACCAGAATAAACTCAAGATGGATAAAGGACTTAAACATAAGCAGTGCCACAATAAAGGTCCTAGCGAACAATACAGGCAGTAAAATTTTTGATATCCTATGCAGAATATTTGTTTACTGATAATTCACAAGGGCAAAGGAAATAAACAAATGGGTGTATATCAAATTGAAAAATTTCTGTTCAGCTAAAGAAAACACCAGCAAAATTCAAAGGGAACCAACTGTATGGGAAAACATATTTGCCAATGATACCTGAGACAAGGGTTTGATCTCCATGTGACTCAACACCAGGGAGACAGACAGCCCAATTAAAAAATGGGCAAAGGACCTGAACAGACAACTCTACAAGGGAGACCTACAAAGGGCCCAAAGGCATATGTAAGAATGGTCAACATCACTAGCCATCAGAGAGATGCAAATTAAAACCACAATTAGATACCACCTCACACCTGTCAGAATGGCAATCATCCACAAATCAACAAACAACAAGTGTTGGCAAGGATGTGCAGAATAGGGAACCCTGGTACACTGTTGATGGGAATGTAGGCTGCTGCAGCCACTATGGAAAATAGTATGGTGTTTCCTTAAAAAACTAAAAATTGAACTGCCTTTTGATCTAGTAATTCCACTACTAGGACTATAACTGAAGAACCCTGAAACACCAATCTGTAAGAACGTATGTACCCCTATGTTCATAGCAGCACTATTTACAATAGCCAAGTCCTGGAAACAGCCTAAGTGCCTATCAGTGGATGATTGGATTGAAAAATTTTGGTACATTTACACAGTGGAATACTACACAGGAGAAAGCAAGAAGGAACTCCTAACCTTTGCAACAACATGGATAGAACTAGAAAGTATTATGCTTAGTGAAAAAAGCCAGTCAGTGAAAGACAAATACCATATGATCTCATCCATTTCAGGACAATAATGAACAAAACAAATAAGCAAAGCAGAACCAAATATATGAATACAATGAATATATCTCCTGTGGACAGAGGGGAAGGTGGAGATGGGAAGGGAGTGGAGGAGGCAAAGAAAAGTAGCAGTGTAGTCAAGGAACTAGTATAGAAAAACCATGGACATGGACAACAAGTGGGACTGACTTTGGGCCAGTGGGTGGGTAGGGAAGAGGGCAGAGAGAAGGAAAAAGGGGATGGATATAATAAATCAACCATAAAATAAAATTAAAAAGTTATATCTAATAACTAAAATTAAAAAAGGTAAAACAAATGAAAAACTTTGCCTTAGGATTTATGTGCAAGGTTTTGAAATGAGGTATTTCATAAGCAACAATACATAATGAAAGGAGTTTTAGAAACATTTCTGCCTTCGTTACATGAAAACAATTTTTAGCTGTTCCTCTGAATACAATAGGTAGTCTACACTTCTACTGAAATAAAATAGGATGCCCTGGGGATGTGAACTGAAAAATTACACTACTAGTCATACCAAAATTCTAGCAAAGCATTTATCTATGGCAGATATGATGTTTATTTCCAGTTTGAATGCTTTAATATTATAAATGTGAACTAAAATACATTGTATTTAGTAAAGACTGCTAATTAGTGTAAATAAGTTCACTATTATGTGATGGTATGTGGATGAAAATTATAATACAAATGGGGTATAAAGCAGAAACTCAAAATGGGGTATTTGAGGTGACATTGGGACAATGCCAATTTTAAACTGTCTTTGAAAACAGAATTGTTTATGAAATACAAGCTGTTGGGGGAACATTTTTTAAAGGAAACATCAATGCATGTAGTCAATCTAGGTCACATGGTCAGGATTCTTTTTACCTGACTGGTGAGCTATAAAAATAAGGGCAACAGTATACAGTGATCTCTCAAATGTTCAGAGGCTGATGAGGATGGTGGACATTTACTACATTAATTATGTGCTGCAATACAGTTCAACCTCAAAGTTGTAAATATAAAATAAATACTGGAAACTAAAATATTTATACAATATAGTGAAATGCTTTGTATTCTTCCCATTTTGATGGGACAGTTTGCAATAAAATAACACAATTGAGTGTGTAAGGATATATACCAAATTATATTTAGAGGTTATATCTGGGAATTGAGGCTGAGAAAGTGGAGCTTTCACCCCTAATTTTGAATCTAAAATGCATTTGATTCATTTTGTTAAACTGAATGTATGTTACTTTTGCCATTAGGAACAAAAAGGTTTAAAAACATTGCAACTAATTCAATGGGTGAACAAATGCTCTCTAGCCTTGTATTATTCTGCTAGGGGCTGACCTACTGAAGGGAGAAAAGTCTAGCCAAGAGGAGTGCAGGCGAGGGAGTCTTGAGATCAGGATGGTCTTGCTGGTTAAGGTTGGAAATATATACCCCAAATGCACAAGGAGTGTGTCCCACTCAGGTTGGGCAATTGTGCTCACCTTTCAAGGTGCTCCAGTGGATTTCTGTATTTGTTCCTTTAAGATCAGGATACTCTGCCTCTGTTCAGGAGGCAGCATGGCGATCTGGTCTGCAGTCAGTTGAAGAACCTGCATGATCAAAGCAGCCTGTGAAGAGAAAGAAAAAGACAGTGAGTATTAATGATGGCAGCTAAAACAGGAAAACCCAAAACAACACCAGCTTCTGTCCAAAAGGATTTTTCACACAGAAAATTGCCCCTGGCAAATAACCCAAACCAATCAAGAAAGCAAAACCATCTGGGGAGAAAAGCCATAATGACAAGCAAAAGCACAACAATATCTAAGATTAGAAGACCCAAAACAGACACCTTGATGAATCCAAAGTTCTTGTAAAGCGGTATTTGTGAGCCCCAGGAATTTGTCAGTTTTTAATAATTTTGAACATCTTTCCTTTTCATAACTTTCAGGCCTTTCCATCAGACATGAGCTCCCCACAATGGTCAAATATAGAAACAGAAAGATACTTGTGGGAAATCTGCTACTGTTTTTAGGAATAAGCTTGAAAGGGAATGGAGAAAGGGATTTGGATTTTCAGGTCAATCTGGCCTACACAATAAAACTGCTATTGGCAGATAAGCCTGAAATGTAAGATAAGCTTCCATTTACATATGTCCATTTAAAGAATTCAAGAACAGCTCACAAACTTTCAGGTTACCAAGCTCATACAGTTCTAAGAGTGAACATCACTAGTAAAGAGACTCTGAAAACCTAGCACTTGCACATGGCAGCTAAAAAATGGAATCCAAGGATTTGTGCACATTGAGGCAGTCAGGTAGCAGTTGCTTACCTTCTCATGGTCCTGTGGAGTGACTTGGTTCTGGCCAGGACTAAAGCCACCAGGCTGGCCTGCACCCTGGATATTTGCTCCCTGCATGCCTGCTCCCTGCATGACTGGAACCTGTGTGTACAAAGAGAGATGAAGAGAGATTTTTGGAACCTCTCATACAGGGAGCCCGAATTCAGCAACAGCAATGTTAAAATATGATCTGACTATGGATATGAATAAGAAAAGCAAATTAATGATTCTGAAGATAATTTCCTATTGCTAGCAATGGCAGAAGGCAGGGTTTAGGCAGAGATCAACCAGCAAGTTAGACACATTTGCTTTCAACAGCTCCAGCATCATCAACAAATACCACACAGCACAACTGGATACAATTAAATCAAGCAAAATTCAGCCACATAAGCACAGAGAACACAGAGCGTCCTGGAAACTGGTGTTCAGTGGAAACAGAAATGAAGGCTGATAGGTTCTAGAGATAATGTATGCTGGTCCACTGGGAAAGCTACATTTACAGGGATACCGCCTACCTCTAGTTCAATCAGACATAGGTTGTTCATCCCAAAGGGCCCTATCCCACAAGTAAGGCAGAGACGATCCTAATGGCAGAGGCAGAAAGGAGATGGGAAGGCCTCTGGGGAAAAGACTGCTATTAGCCCAACATTTGCTTTTGGTAACTTTCCAGAAAGAATATACAGCAGATGCTAAATACAGACCAAGAAATATGACTGACCTGAATTATAAGTACAAAGTGCAGTTATATCATACTGATGGGTATTTCAGATCTTTGGTGAGGAATTCAATCTTTGAAAAGACTACCAAAACCCCAGGAAAGGCCTCATAGCACCTAGACTAAGTGTTAAAAAGTCCCTATGTTGTAGTAATATTCACACTCAGGCATTCACCCAGAGCTTAGGTACTCTTATTAAACATAAATTTTAACAAACTTGTTACCTGCTTCCCCAGCAAATTAGAAGCAGCAAAGCATAACTGAAATGTGGATAGACTGTTAAGAACAGATACCACAACAGCAATGTGAGGAGCCAGGTGAGAGCCTGACAGTGAAAGAAACTAGAAACCAAACAGGAAATAACTACACTTTCTATTATGAATATACAATAATGGATACATTTAATAATGACCTTGAGTAATCAAAATGATTAAAACCATTTTTTGTATCCCGTTTAAGAAGGGAAGGAAGCATAGTGCACTTTACAAGTTATTTTTCATTCAAGTAGTTTTTAAAAATTGGTAGAATAGTTTTATTTTCTTGAACATTCACTTACATGTACGAATTTATTTCCTAAAGACACTAGAGAAATGAAATATTAGTATGGCTTTGTACAGCTGCTAAAATATCACTTCCTGCTCTTTATCAATACTGAATCCAGAGACATGTTGATTTGTTACGGATCTGAAACATCTCTGAGAATAATCTTCCTGAAGCTTCAGTCAATAATTTGAAGTACCATAATATTATTTAACCATTTAAACTTCCTAGGGTATCTCTTGTAGACAGACAGGTAACACGTGTGATTACACATGTAGGTTTGCCTAAGATAGTCTCAGATTAAATACTAACAGCCCTCTCACTCTCAAATATGTTTGATAAGTTATATACTCATCCTAGTAACAATAATCCTTTTGCTGACAAGTTTCCAACTTACATGTACTGGAGTTAATTTAAAAATCTGATTTAAAATGATCAATTAAGAATATGCTGTTAAGTGAAAAACAGGGCACAAAATAGTGAAAGGAGGGAAAAATCAAACTATATGGATATTCATATTTGAAAAACTAAGAATATATATTATTTGTTAGAAAGAAACATTAAAAATCTAATAAAAGCAATTACCTGTAAGAGATGGGTCACAGGGGAAGACGTGAGGTTCTTATGGTATATCTATTATATATGAGTGGATGTATTTTATATAAGTGTATACCCTGACTTAAACCATTTTAAAAAGATTTGAACATATTTTTTCTCTATCTCAGATCTAATTAGCTTTATAGAACCTACTAATGACAACTATGCAAGTCTAATATTACAGAGTAATTAGTTTGAGCACTAGCAGAGATAAAGGATCAAGACATTATCTAGAAAATAGTCTTCCAATCACTATTTTCAATGTCTTTCTCCATAGAATTACTGACAATTATATAAGCACATCAAGTAGTTATTTGTTGTCTGTCTCCCCAACTAGAATGCAAGCCCATAGGGGCAGGGACTTATTTTGTTCACACTGCTATATCCCTACTACCTACAGCTCTGTCCGGTAGATAGTAGCTGCTTGATAAAGTATTTGTTCAATGATTGAATGAATGCCTAAAAAACATTTTTATTATGAGGCTACTGACCACGGTGTGCACACACAATAAACGCAGAGGTCCATGAACACATTTCGTAAAAACACAACTTGGAAAACAATAGAGAACAGTTTTCTTCTACACATACCAGAAACAGCATACTCATTGCATTTAAAAAAAGGGGAGGTTGACACACTTGTACACATATGCAACGTGCAGGTAATAGGACAGAGTGGTACAGTAGAAAAAAGAGTGGGTGCTATTCCTTGCTCTGCCACTTTTTACTTGTGTGAATTTAGACAAGTCACCTGAATTCTTGGGTCTCAGTTTCCAAACCTACAAAATGAGAGAAGTGGATGATTGACATGTTCTATTTCAGCTCTGACATTCTCTCCTTTCTCTCCCCCCTCCCCCAACACACATGAAAGGAGGGAGGCACAGAAGCATATGAAAGAGGAAAGAAAGACAAAACTATGTAGAGGAAGGAGGAGAACACATAAAGGAAACAGGAAGGTGGAAGGGCTAGAGGGAGATGAAGGTTTTGGTATATAAAAACTTGGAACATAAACACCTCCCCACAACCAATTGGGGATGAAGAGGGGGGAGATGACAACACACAGACAATCACAGACAACCACATACTCTCACAGCTGGAGAGATAAAAAGAAAGCAGAGATAAGAATTCTATTATACAGGTTTAAAGATGTGCATTAGTAAATTGCCTGTCATACTCACTGTTTATTTAGGTTATGCAATGAAAGCAAGTTAAAACAGCTTTCTGTACACCTAAGATGATCTAAATGACTGCTAACTCTTTATGTGCCCTAATGCAGCCAGTGGCTCTTAGAGCTGCACATTAGAATTATTTGGGAGAGGTTTTTCCAAATGATCTGTGCTTAGATTCTACAGATATGCTCCACATCTATAAATTTTCAGGGCCTCTGCTCTGAATGGAAAAGCCAAAACTGTGGGACAAGGTTGCTCTTTTGGACTATAATCCTGATAACCAAAAAAATCACTACTCTGATGGACAGAGAAACTAAAGGAAGGGAGATTCTAATCTTCCCTTTCTAATAAGCTGAGAAATAGTCCAAATCAGAAAGCAGTAATAATCAGGCTCAATAATTAGTTCCTGAATAGATCAAGATTTCACATAGAAGCCAAAAATGAATGCCATACATACCTGTCTGGATCCCTGGGGAACAACTGCCCCCATGTTAATTGGATTGGGACCCTGGATTCCACTAGGTATAGGGCCTCTAGGGCCAGGGACTGGGCCCCTTGGATCCATGCTTCTGGCCTCCATCCCTCTGACTTCCATGGCACGAGCCTCCATGGCGCGGGCCTCCATCGCACGTGCCTCCAGTCCTCTGGCATCTAATCCCCTTGCTTCCATGGCTCGTGCTTCCATGGCTCGTGCCTCCATCCCTCGGGGATCTCTTCCACCTATAAAGCAAAATGCAAGAAAACCACTGTGTAGTATTCACCTTTATTGCAAGAAGAATCCACAATCTAATCAATTCCTTTAGTCATTTACCCTCAACTACAAAAGACTGCTTTTTCCTTCCAATTTCTGAGATTTGCAGATAAACCTTAAAAATGCTTGCCAACCCTATCGCTCCAGCATTCTTTATTCCAGATTACAGCCTAAGACAGCCGGGTTTACCATCAAACCACAACTACCAGTCAGTGTTGTGACATGGTCTGCCCTTACCTCTGCCATCCAAGGGTGGACCCCTTTGATCTAGCATGGGTCCTCTTGGCTCTGCCATTAGAGGTCTGGGCTCGGCTAATGGTCCTCCCCTCATCTCATGTGGGGGTGGGCCACGGCTGTCATGGCCAGGGACATGGTGCATGGGTGGACCCTGATGAGGTGGTCCCAGGTAACCTCTACAGATGGAAAAAAATGTTATGTTTTAAAACAGAACCCCTCCCCCAAAAAAGACAAAAGTGTCAACCAGAAAATTACTAAATATCAGACAAGAACTGATGCAAACATCAGTCTATGAATGTAAGAGAATAGCAAGCACCAAATCAGCTGAAGAAAAGTTATAAAGATGCAAATCAACATATTCTAGAATTTCATATTAGGTCAGGGCACTCGTAATGAAGGAGAAATGAATGCATATCCATTACATTTAATGAGTATGCAGTATAGTGCTTAAGAACATTGCTACCATATGGGTTCAAATCTAATTATTAGCTGTATGATCTTTGGCAATATTTACTTAACTTCTCTATGTCTCAGTTTCTTCTTTCGTAAAATGAGACTGATACTTGTACCAATCTCATGGGTTTGTGTGGACTTAATGAGATGATCTAAATAAAAGTATACTCAGAGCAGAGCCAGAAGCATAATCTCTATTAATATCAATTATTATTTTATTATTGCCATTATAAAATACTACTACCAGTAAGCAATGTAAGATTTTCCTATTCAGGTATGTGTACTAGAATTTCTTATTTCTGAAAATGGGAGTGGTCATGGTTAGTTCAAAATGACATACCCAACTACACAGCTCAGCCTAAGGGGAAGTGCTTAGTCTTGGACAGCAACCAACAGGTACAACAGGTATGGAAAGATTTTATTCTCAAAGTAAGGGAAAATTCTGATTTCTCTAACTTTTTCCTTCTATGTCGTTGCTTACCTAGGCTCTACCTCTCCAGTTACAGAAAGTAAAGTGCCCCCACGTGGGTCATTTGGAGCATCTCCTAACAGACCTCGAGGAGTTGGGATGTTGGCAGGCAAGGGCCCACGCTGCATAGCTGCTCTGGGGTCTTGCATCGGCACTGACAGGGAAACAAACAGGGAATTACTGCTGTGAAGGACACACAAGGAACCAAGAAATGACTCTATATGCCACTGACAACATAATTCAGACACCTTAGAGTGGGTGAAACCTCACCACAGCAGACTCCTCTTGCAGCTCAAGAACAGATGCAGGGTGTAGGCTGAATCTGTGCCATGTCAGAGGTATGGATGGACTTATACAAAGTGCAAACTGAGAAGCAGCCTGCCAAAGACTAGTACTGCAGCCTGAAGAAACTTATGCTCCTGGTTTTCCTTATTATCAATCTTAGTTCAAGGACCAGAGTTACAAAAGGTAGGGTCTTGGCATATGTGAACAATGCCATGGCTCTGCAAGAACCTGCTGTCTCCTTGCAGACTGCTATTCCATCCAATCCTCCTGACACCAGTAGGAAGGGAGTACAGCCTCGGACACATGCCCATATCATCCATGTTTTCTGCCCTGTGTGAAGAGGTCAATCTTAGGCTTGTGGCTCCAACAGGAATAAATTAAAAACCCAAAACACTACCCTTTTGGGTTCTGAACATGAGGATGACTGCCAAGCAGTCCCTGTCCTCTCAATGTCCCACCCTGAACACCACAAGCAAAAGGAAACCCACAGATACAATGGGTACCTTGAACTCGCTCAATTGATGCAGGCCCAGCAGGTCCCACGGGCGAGTGCTGTAGGGTTCCTAGGTGAGCATTCAGTTCAAAAGGAGAAAGAGCAGACACTTAAAAGGGCTTGCACACACACACACAGAGAAATGTACACATACAGACAATGGAGATATATATATATATATATATATATATGTCAGGTTAAAAAGCCAAGACCTCATTAGTTTGCTTTAGGCTACAAAAATCTTCCTAAACTCTTTTAGTGTCTTTGGGATCTGAAACTGTCCTGCTTTAGTAAGCCTCCTTCTGAAGGTGATACCTGTGGGCCACAGATGTCATATTTGGGCAGGAGTAGCCAGCCACTTTCAATTTTCACTTCTGCTACTATGATTCCTCTAAATCTCCTTATGATTTCATTAAAAAAACCAAAATATAAAAAGGATGGTTCTGAATCTCTAACTTAAAGAACATAAATATATTTCATAGGTAACCCTGGCTGGTATGGCTCAATGGACTGAGTGTCGGCCTATGAACCAAAAGGTTGCTGGTTTGAGTCCCAGTCAGGGCACATGCCTAGGCTGCAGGCTAGGTCCCCAGCTGGGAGCATTGATGTTTCTCTCGCACACTGATGTTTCTCTCCCTCTCTCCAAAAATAAATAAAATATTTAAAAATGTATGTGTGTGTGTGTATTCATAAGTAAAACATGAAGGAAATTATACAAAATTCAGAAGGCAAGATTTATTCTGGAGAGGCCCATAGCAGGAGTGCCAAATGAGGGAATGGCAGTGAATCAACTTTAGATAAGGAAAGAGAATATCATTCCTGAAGAAATACTCTGCCATTGCAAATCTTTGATAATAAACAAACATCACGATAAGAGCAAACAAAGGCTAATGAGATTACAAGGGCACTAACACTAAACAAAGGTGGCAGAAGGCAAGAGGAAGTATCTTCTTAAACAGCACTATCTCCTTTCATCATTATAAATGTGTAAAAGAAACAAGGATTCCAAGAAAGACAAACTACAAATGAAAAGATTCTTCCTTCTTCTGCTGGGTATAGAAGGAAAAGTCTAAAAGGAAACTCATCTCAATCTCTTCATGAAGACTGACCTCATATACCTTCAAAACTTGAGTTATTACCCTTTAACTTTTGACCAGAAAAAATGAAGATAACTATAGCAGGAAGAAAATGTGTTACGGAAGTATACATTTAAAAAAGCTCTAGCTTGACTGATGGCTTGGGGGAAGAGTAAAAGTATGACTGAAACTCCAATTCCTTCTTATGACTGTAAAAATACTTCAGGATACATACAAAATGTGTTGATTAGCCAATGGGGTGGGGCAGCACAACTGCACAAAAACTTGGGATGCTCAGATGAGGTCTTTAGCCAAGAGCTTGTCCTGCTATCAACTGTCTGACAAGATTATTAGTTCTGTCACTTCAGTAACCAACTCCTGTGTACATAGACAACAAGTATCTAGTCCTATTGCTTAATGTTTTGCTTAAAAATAGGTTTTGCTTATAGGCCATATGCCAAGAAGTAACTAAAGCTTCTCTATGACTGTCCAAAGAAAACATATGTGGAAGTTAATGGAAGTGGTGTGGATTGAAAAACAAAGAGGCAGGATTCTAGAATCTAAGAGGCTTCACCTCTTAGCTCTGTCACTTACTAGCTGCGAGAGAAGATGAATACACCAAGTCCAATCCATGTTACTCAGATATTGCCATTTACTTACCGCGTCCCCTTAAGTAACTCAAAGTTTGAGCTTCCATCTCTTTACCTGAAAACAGGTGTTACCCCTAGCCCACAGGTTGCTTATAAAAATGAAAGGGCCTGACCTACAATATGCATTCAGTTTTATTGGTTAGTTCTTTCTGCCTTCTCACTATCTCTCCTCCTAATGTTGTTTTTTCAACTGAACCACTGAATTTTCTTTTTCTTCAAATTCCAATAACATAGAGAAGTAACATGAAGATTTTGGAGTTTCTACTGCTGTGGTATCCAGTGTTACTACCACAGCACAATATACACCTATCAAGTAGGCTTCATAGACCTTTAGTCCCCTCCCACTTTTCTCTGGGGTTTCAATTTAGTGTTCCACATATCCAGCTGAATATTACAAACTCATTATTAAAATTTCTTACTAAATCAACAGATCTTTATACAGGGAGAGCAAACATGTTTGCAGAATCATTAGACTATCAGGAAAAGGTGATATGAATTAAATGGCAACAAAGGATCCATTTGCTTCATCATCAATTCTTATAGAGCTAGGCTCTGAATCTCTACATGGAAAATCTAGACCAGAGGTGTCCAACTGAATTTTCTGCAATGATAGAAATGTTCTATATATCTATAATAACCAGTAGGGTATCAGTTAGTCCATTGTGGCCATTAACCAGTTGTAATATAGAGCTGAATTTTAGATTTTATCTAATTTCAACTTAATTTTAAGTACTTTTTTTTTTTTTTAATTTTATTGTTGTTGTATTACATCCATCCCCTTTTTGCTCCCCTCTGTCCCCCCACCAATTTTAAGTACTTTTAACATGCAAACAGCAATATGGTTAGTGGCTGCCATATTGCCATCTTAGACTGTACAGATATAGAACATTTCCAAGTCCAATTCACATTAGTCAGATATTACTATTTATTTACCTTGTGCTCGGTCCATGGACACTGGTCCACTTCCTGGCATTCCGACCTGGGCCTGCATTCCTCCTAGAATATAAAAGGAAGGAAAGAAAACACAAATTAGAACAGTGGGAAAAAATTAACACAGCGGCTGAGTTAACAAATTTCCTCTCTCTGCCTCATAAGCAGAAACCTATAAAGGAAGGTAACTACCACCAAACAATGCAGTTATATTGAAGATGGGAATTTATTAGTATACTTTTTAAGCTTTAGTGACAGAAAAGTGAATTAAATAAGCATACTCAATCTCACTGGTTACCAATACCTTGGCAGGAAGTTTTATAATGCAGAACAATGGCACTTACCCATGTGACTCCTCTCACAGGAGACTGTACTGTTTCCAGGGCATTTTGTGAATGTGTGGGTATACTGTTTCAGTTGCAACAAAGATTTGTGGGGGCATAGCTGGCATTCAATGAGAAACTAACAGGGATACTTCAATGTATGAGATAGCCCCATAAAATTAAGAATTATCCTGTCTTGCAAAATTTTCAAATGTCTCACTTAACATTCACACACATGAAAACTTGTTTATAGTCATCTAACCTTAAACCTAGGTCTGTTTTATTTGTAAACAAAAAGGTCTTTTGAAGTTATTGAGTAAATTATTGGTACTATATGTTGTTTTGTTATGAACTTTACCAAGAATTTTCACCATTTCAGAAGATCACATCACCAATATCAACAGTCCTTGTGGTATTTGACTAGCCAAAAAAATATACCTGTATCTGTCTACATTTGTACCTTTTATATTCATGGCATAGGTGCAAGCACCTGGCTGCTGCTTTTTGTTTCCTAGTGTAGTTTTGCCTGAACATTTGCATTTAAAAATATTTTTGTTATTGCCCTGGCTGGTGTGGCTCAGTGGATTGAGTACTGGGCTGCAAACCAAAGCGTCACTGGTTTGATTCCCAGTCCAGGCATGTGCCTGGGTTGCAGGCCTGGTCTCCAGCCAGGTCCCGAGCTGGAGGCATGCGAAAGGCAACCATACATTGATGTTTCTCTCCCTCTCTTCCTCCTTCCTTTCCCCTCTCTCTAAAAATAATAAAATTAAAAGAAATATTTTGTTATAAATTAATTTCTTTTAATTTATCCTTTATATCATGGTTAGGGCATTATACTGATTTTCTTTTTGGAAATCATGTTAAGTAGGTTACATTATCTGTGCATTTCATTTCAGGATAATAAAGAGTCTCTGCAAAGTATCTGTTATGAAGAGGGGCTACTGGGTCTAATAGAGTTGAGAATCACTGGTCTATTCTAACCAGTCAGGGTATGATGACTGCTATATGAAGAATAATCATGTACCATAAGTCCTTGTCTGGTCCTTTCCACATAGAAATACTTCTCTTTTCTTCAAAGGAACGATACATGCTGCGAGTGGGGAAAATAGATAAACTCAACTGTTTGCAGTCATTAATATCAATACTTACCTAAAATATCAAGTACACTTCACATTCTTATTCCATTTAATATGCCAGGTATCAAAAAGCCAAGGATAAAAACTTGAACCTATTCTAACCCAAGTCTTTCTACTAAATATGATGTTGAACATTTAATTTTATAAAATTAACAAATTCCCAGGGCATCCTCATATATAATGTGAAGGAACTGGCCTAAACCAGTGGTTCTTTAGAATACAGTCCTCAGAACTGCAGATTCTCAGGGCCCTACCCTAGACCTGCTGCATTAGTGAGAGTTGGGGTGGGGACCAGCAATTTGTGTTTTAATAAGCTCTGTCATGATTCTAATGCACATTAATATTTGAGAACCACAGATCTAATTGATTTCAAAGCTCTCTTCTAGCCATAACATTTTATGATTTATTCATCAGACTGCTCACCAAAACAACACAAAGATTTAGGATCTGAAGAAAGTGGTGGCAGAAGGAATTATGGATATAATTTCTCACATTTATAAACTATCACATAACGGCACTTTTGTCATGTGCAGTAGCTTCCCAGAAGTGGAATTGGTGGGTCAAAGTGTATATGGATATTTACTGTGAAGCAACTTTCTCAAATGGCTGAAAACTTCACATTTCTATCATCAATGGTATTGACGATTCTACATTCCCCATCAATAGTGTCATCTCTCTTTGAAACTTTTGCTAGACAGATGAATTTAAGTGGACAAAATTTTGCTATTTAATTTGCAATCCCAACCATAAATGAATTTGTTCTTGTTGCTATTTGGATTTGCTCTTCTATGACATTCCTATTCATCTTCTTTGTCTACTTTCCTAGTAGGATTTTTGCTTGTCATCAACTTTCAAAGAGCTTTGCACAGCAGAGTATCTTAGCATATTTTATTGCTTATGCTATTACAGGTGCCCAAATTTTTCCCCCTTGCCCGCCTCTGCCCAGTACCTCCCTTCCCTCTAATTAGTTCACATCCATGGGTGCAAGTAAGTTCTTTGGCTTCTCCATTTACTTTACTATTCTTACTATCCCTACATTTTGTACCTACCAATTATGCTCCTTAATTCCTGTACCTTTCCCCTTCGTTCCATGTTCCTCTCACAGCTAATAACCTTCCAAATGACCTCCATGTCAATGATTCTGTTCCTGTTCTAGTTGTTTGCTTAGTTTTTTTTAGATTCATTTGTTGATATTTGTGAGTTTGTTGTCATTTTACTGTTCATAGTTTTGATCTTTTTCTTAAATATGTCACTTTAACATTTCATGTAATAAGGGCTTGGTGATGATGAACTCCTTTAGCTTTACATTTTCTGGGAAGCACTTTATCTGCCCTTCCATTCTAAATGATAGCTTTGTGGGATACAGTAATCTTGGTTGTAGGTGCTTGATTTTCATCACTTTGAATACTTCTTCCCAGTCCCTTCTTGCCGTCAGTTTCTTTTGAGAAATCAGCTAATAGTCTTATGGAAACTTCTTTGTAGGTAACTCTCTTCTCTTGCTGCTTTTAAGAATCTCTCTTTAACTTTAACCTTTGGCATTTTAATTATGATGTGTCTTGGTGTGGTCCTCTTTGAGCCCGACTTGTTTGGGACTGTTTTCTGGATTGTATGTCTATTTTCTTTGCCAAATTAGAGAAGTTTTCTTTCATTATTTTTTTCAAATAAGTTTTCAATTTTTGCTCTTCCTCTTCTCCTTCTGGTACCCCTATAATTTGGATGTTGGTAGTTTAAAGTTGTCCTAGAGGTTCCTCAGTCTCTCCTTGTTTTTTTCAATTCTTGTTTCCTTATTCTGTACTGGTTGACTGTTTATTTCTTCCTTATGCTCCAATACATTCATTTGAACCCTGGCTTCCTTCCCTTCACTATTGGTTTCATGTGGATTTTTCTCCATTTCACATATTGTAGCCTTCACTTCTTCCTTTATGCATTTACCATACTCAATCATTTCTCTGACCACTGTCATCACCAGTGTTTTGAACTCTTCACCTGTTAGGTTGGCTATCTCCTAATCACTTAGTTCTCCTCTAGAGTCTTGATCTGCTCCTTTTTTGGGCCATACCTCCCTGTTTCAACTTGACAGCCTCCTATTGGCCTGTGTGTCTTAGGTAGAGCTGCCATACCTGTTATACTGTAAGGAGAGGAACCTTAGGTATTTGTCTATGTGGAGTAACCCATTTCACTGTTTTGTGGTGTTATATATAGGGGAGGGGTCAGAGATGGAACAAGGACCCTTGCTTGGCACTTGCGCATTTTCTAGTCATTTCACCCACTCTCTGTATGCGACTCATGCCCTTTCTAGCTGTTGCCCTGGTGACGGTTCCAGAATGGGTGGGTTTATGTATATTCTAGGACCATGGAGGCCTCTAAATCAATTCTCCTGAGAGACTAGCAGTTTGTTTCACTGCCCCAAACCCAACTGGTTTTCATAGCCAGAAGTATGAGGCTTTATTTTCCTGGCGCTGGAACTGTGGTCTGTGTGGTGGTCTGGTCTGGGGCTGAGATGGCTCCCCAGGTGTCCTTCTGATTTTTGTAACATGACCACTTGCTCCTCCAGGAGGTTGCAATCAATGCACTGCCACCAATGTCTACCGCCATCACCACCACATCACCACGCCACTTCTTTTCCGCCCCTCCTACCCGTCTGGATATGTATTACTACTTTAAATCTTTGTGCATTGGACTTCCATGCAGTTTGATTTTCTGGCAGTTCTGGTCGGCTTCTGTTTTGAGAGACATGATTCTTCTTATGGTTGTGCAAGAATGTGAAACATGTCTACCTATGCCTCCAACCTGGTCAGAAGTATTGAAGTTTTAAGTTTTAATGTCAGAAGGGTAAATGCTAAAAACTCATGAAAATAGCAATGAAAATTCATTTACACTTAATATCAACTTATATTTATTAATTCCCTCTTCTTCATGTACTTTTTAAAATTTATTTTTCTAATCCTTTAAAACTAGAACTTAGAATTCCCTTATTCTTTAATAATACAGGCATTTAATAATATTCATTTTCCTTTAAGTACTGCTTTCACTATTTTCTGTAATTTTTTATATGAAGTGTACTACTTTTTGTTGTATTTTAAATAATTTGCAAATTTCTAGTTTTCGTTAATTCAAGAATTACCTAGAGTATGTTTTCAGTAAGGTTTTTTTTAGTCACCTTTTATTTATTTCTAATTTTACAGCCTGTAAAACCTCTATATTTTAAAATTTGTTTTTATTTTATGGCTAAGTACATGGCCAAGTTTTGTTTTGTTTATTTTACTGTGCCATGGTCATTTGAGAGTGGGAGTGCTTTCTCCAGTCAAAAGATATAAGGTGCCCTCTATATATTAAATCAAGCTTATTGATTCCTTTTATTCCTTAATGTCCTTATTTTTTTGCCAACACAATGCTACTCAAAGTGTGATCTGCTGACAATGCTGAGCCATACTCTGTGACACTCTGTGTTACCAGTTCTTTACACTGTAAATACAAAAATGCAGAGCAGTCGCTTAAGAAATCTTTATAGCAATTTTACATTGCAATGACATTCCAAGTGTGTGGACAGTGCACTTGTCTCACTGAGCAGGGTATTTGGATGTTTTTCAACTCATGTAATAAGCTGCATATGTCATGCATATTTGACATGTGTAGTAGGAATACATTATAACTATTTTAAGGTAAATTATGCACCTATATTTTATAAATGTATAAAACACAGAATCTATTTATTTCGCTGAAAGATAATTTAAGTTTAACTATAACACTATATAGGATAAATGAAAATTGTGAGTTGCTGAAATTTCTTTAAAAATTTATTTTTCCATTCCTTGTTAACTTGTCTCTGTACAAAACAGAACAATTCAGATTAAAATTATCCCCCATGAATAGTGTTACAATCAATCTAACCCAGATTAAATTAAATAACAAGAACAATGTTGATATACATTCTGTGCTTGTACAGGTGTTTAATATGAGGAATCACTATTTCATGCATAATTTCAGTTGCAATTGTTGATTGATGAAAAGCTTTAAGTGTAATAGAAATACTCTATTAATTCCTATACATATACTTTCAATGAACATATGCAGTTTTCAAAATTCTTTTTTCTTTCTGTTCTTTGGTCTGATTATATTTAATGAAATGCAATTGTATAGCTGTTAAATAAGAAGAAATGTGGCCATGTATTCTGTACCTGTTTTATTTTTATGTGCTTTTACCCTAATCCAACAGTCTCTGGCTTTTAATGGAAAAATTCAGTGTATGCACACTTAGTAGAATAATGACTAAGATTTTACTCCTTCCCCTTTACCCTATGTTTATTGTTACTTATTTCACCTATCATTATCTTTTCTCTGTCTTTGCTGCCTTGGCCTAGTTTCCATTTGTTCTAATTTCCCTTCATTAATTTGGAAATGTTACTATACCTTTCCATTTTATTGTCCTTTTCCCTGTCCTCATAATCAAAATGTATAGGATTTGTATATATTAAGTTCCTCCTCCTAGAGTGTATATTTCCTAGTTATATATTAATTTTATATCAAGATCTATCCCATTTGCAATAAAAAAAACTAGCAAAATACCAAAATGGTGAAGACTCTAAATGAAACATACCTCCAGGAGCTAAGGAACCAGGGCTAGGTCCTGTTACAGCTGTTGGTATTTGCCCTGGTGCCGGAACTCCAGCCTGCATAGAAGCCTGCATCAAAGGAGGTGCGCCATTGACATGCATTCCACCCTGACCAAGAGAAAAACCAGAGTGCATAGATACATCTGTGAAGACGTAACACACAGAGTTATGACCTTAAAGAACTCTTCAAATTGATACCTCCAAATATTCTACCAAATATCCTTTTTCTAGAGCATGCCTGATGCAGACTTAGGTTTATAACAAACTTTGAGCAGAAAATGCTATACACATGAAGAGCCTGTTTATAATACAATTAAGATGGACCATATTCTAAAAGCTGAGGTTGAAAAGTCTTACTTGTATGGTGAGGCTACATGTGGCACCTATTGCTGACTTCTTGACTGTGGTCTGGCAATAAGAGGAAAAAACAAGTGCTTTGAATCCAAGGAGAAAAAGAGGAGACTGGGACATTTTTACAAAGAAACTGCTAGCAATCTTCATTTTTAAGATATTTTAAAATTGTTTTACCTATCTCTTCTCATCCTTGTCCTCAGGTATCATTTTGGTTTAGGGGGAATGGTAATTTTTTAATGCTACATTAAGCTCCTGGAAAGGGACTATTATATTTTCATCTATGTATTCCCCAGAGAACTAAGCAGTTCCTTGGAATAGAAAGAATCCAATAGAAAGAATAAAAGCCAAAATATCACATGTACTCTCAGAAAACCTGAACAAAGTCTAAAACAGAAAACTATAAAGTGAGGTGGTTAAGAGAAAAAAAGCTAAGAGGTCACATACAACCAGGTTTAGACCCTAATTATGTTATTTTTTTTTTTTGGATCAGTTAACCTCTCTGGGGCTTAATTCATTTCAGTCTACATCTGAAAAAATATTTATTGAGTTAGAGCAGGGGTTAGCATATTATGGCCCATAGGCCAAATCTAGCCTATTACCTTGTTTCATAAAGTTTTATTGGAAAACAACTAAACACATTTGTTTACTATTCTTTCCAACTCAGTCAACATGTTTTTTGGGATATATGCAGACACATATGTCCCATATTTTGGGAATGCTTCCATATTCACTTATTTTCACCTCTGTATAATATTATGTTTTTAAGTTATCTGTGTTGATACCATGTATCCTAGTTAAACATAGCTGCTACATGGAATTATGTTTTTGAAAGTCAGTCATGGTGACACATGTAGTCTATTTAAAACTCCATTCTTCTGATATGTATTTAGAATGTTTCTAATTGTTCACTATTATAAGGCAGCAATAGATACTTTAAAAAATATTTTATTATTTTTGAGAGAGGGGCAGGGAGAGAGGCAGAGAGGGAGAGAGACATCAATGTGTGATTGCCTTTCACCTGCCTCCAGCTATGAACCTGGCTGAAGATTTGGCTTGCAACCTGGTTATGTGCTCTGGCTGGGGAATTGAACCAGCAACCTTTGGGTTCTCAGGCTGGCACCTTATCCATTGTGCCACCAGCCAGGGCAGGAATAGATGTTCTTAAATATGATTAAAGGCTCTTAAGTAATAAGCATGTTGTTCACATGTATGGCAAACACTTTTTCCCAATCATCAATCTGTGTTTGGTGTTTATTTATTTTTTTGCATTTAGAAATTTTTCAGTTTTCACATTTATTGAGTTTTTATGGTTTCAGAGTTTTGTGTCACACTTACAAAGCTAGGTGTTTACTTTTTTCATTGGGGAGAATGGAGATAAAAGAGTGCCACCCTCATACAATCACTGTAAGCATTAAATGAAACAATGCATGTGAAGTAACCATGTTCCAACCCCAGTGCTACACATGCATAGACACACAAAATGAGCTTATCAAAAAGAGCACATGGGAAGGACCTCTTAGTTTCACAAAATTGGCACTGAATCTATATTCATTCACATGCCACATAATCTACAAACTAGAAACTACATTTATGCCTGGAAATTGAAATTACCATCTGTGGCTCCTGATCATTCCTCTTCCAATATACCTTCCTAAAATGAAAATGATATTCTGATACAGATAATAAGAAATGTTAAGGGGTAAAGCCCTACCAAAGACTGGGCCCCTGGGGCCTGAGGATTCTGCTGGTTCATTGACACACTGGATCCTGAGGCAGGCCCAGCACTGTGGACTGGCTGAGGGTTGCCTGTAATCAGCGTTGGGATATTTGTCTGGCGATGGAGAATTTTCTAAAAAGTAGAATGATAAATGTATGAGCTGTCCATTTGAACAGAGCAATCAGGTACTTCCTACTCCCACTCAAGGTCTATCCCAGCATTTCCCAAAAAAAAACCAGAATCACTCACCAGGGCAATTTCTGGATCCACAATTCTCATCACTACCTGTGCTTGTAGCAAAGCATAAGCTAGTTGAGGATTCTGGAGCAACATGTTCCGTGCTTCCTGAGGACTATTCTGGACACAGAGCTGAAAATATACACAGAATCATCATTAAGTTCAATGCTTATTATTAAAATCAATGGTGATTTAGAGACATTCCCATCTGAGAAATGTTATAATGTAATGGTTTTTGTACAGCACACAAAAACTTGGTCATAGCAGGCAAGAGAAAGAAGAGGCATTTCAAATACCATAATGCCACCATTTAGGAAAAAATACACATTTTAACATCTATACCTGACATCTATGAGCCAGAAAAACCCAGCCAGATTATGTTGGTGTGTTTGTGTACAAAAATAAAAAGCTCTTTGCACAAAATGTAAAATATACTGTGCACATGTGGAATAGTGAAGGTGTAAGAAGTTGTAGTCAATAGGCACACCTTCTACGTGAGCTCAGGGAATCACTTCCAGTAACTATCAATTAACTCTTGAAAATTTAATGTGATTGGATTCATTCATAACCTAATGCCTCCTCCCACCTTCATCTGTTTCATCAGTTCAAACATCTGCTCTGGTGGAAGACTGGCAACTGCTTTGCTAATGGACTCAGGGGCATCCTCAGGACTGATGGTTTCTCCATAAGGTGACTCAATGACAGGGGCACCAGTGCCAAGGCCTGATCAGGAAGAAAGTAGAAAAAAGTTAAAGAGGCAAAGAGCTAAATTATTTCAAGTATCTACTTTCCAGGGCTGCTATAAGGACCTGTTGATAACTAAATTCTCTGGAGCTGAGAAATAAGTGATTTACAAGTTTCTTATTTCTGTGGAAGAAAGTGACAGAATGTATTCTCTGCTTGCAGAGTAAATCTTGGACCAGGATCACATGGGTGGACCTAAACTAGGGATTAGGCATATCAGTTTCCTTTGACAAGCACTTTCTGAAACAAAAGGTTTAAACAGAAAAATATGCTAATTTCTAAATGGAATTCCTGGATTCATAACCTCATAAAAAAACTTAAAAATGCCTAGTGTCCCCACCAGTTACAGAAATGGCAAACACCAGTGACATAATTAGTACTACTAATTGCTTGGTAAACCTGAGTTCATCTGCAATTGGAATTAACTCCTTGGCAACTGAAGGACTTCTAAAGTCAACTTGTTTTTCAAGGATATGCACTTCCCTAATGCAGGCGCCTCAGGTGGGTCCAGTAAAGAAGTTGCATCAGTAACCATTTAAGCAGATGCTAAAACATACCATACATGGAAAAATCTACATTGTTAAATCTTTACTAACTCTTGCTGCATACAACTTGGATTTATACTCACTCTTTAGCTCTTCTTTGTTCTTTTCACTGGCAGCATTGTCTACTCGAAGTGCTCTCCCACTGAATTCACGCCCGTTCAGGTTTCTCATGGCACTAAGTGCTGTCTCTTGGTCTTGGTATTCACAGAAGCCATAACCCTTTGGCTTTCCTGTCTCCCTATCATATACCAACCTGAAGAGCGGAACCAAGTATCAGGCATAGACGTTATATACACACAGGGTTCTTGCAAACATTGCCATGTTCTAATTTGGTGAACAGTAAGGCAAATAACTTTATCACTCTGACTGCCTTGCTGAAATATTTTCTGAACACTTTTAAAAAACTTTACTTTTTAATTATAGCCCTTCCCCCAGCTCAGTTGATAAGAATGGTAAGGTCAAAAGGATCAAAAGCTTCTCTATGACTAATGAAAGGGCTCCTCAATCTCAGTGTGGTGGGAGGAACCCACGGTCAGCAGTGTTGTTGGTAGAACTATCACAAGGGGTGGTTGAATAGAGAATGCTTACAATTCCACTGGCTTGAGGTTGTAGTCATTGCTGGAGAAAGCACATTTTTTGCTTGACCATGTGCATGTAGAAAAGATTCTAGGGAAAACTCAAATGAGTTATACACATACCTGGCCAACCCTGAAGCTGGACACATGTGCACAGAAAACATAAAACGGCCCAAGAGAGAGAGACAAAGCCTGGGCATACTTGAAAACTGCATGAACTTTGAACACTGCTTTCATTAAAAAAAATTAATCTTGTCCTGGCTGGTATGGCTCAGTAGACTGGGTGCCAGCCTGTAAACCTGGGAGTCACTGGTTAGGTTCTTGATCTGGACGCATGCCTGGGTTGCAGGCTGGGTCCCTGGTTGGGAGAATGAGAGAGGCAACCACACACTGATATTTCTCTCTCTCTCTAAAAATAAATATTTTTTAAAACCTTTTAGTAAAAATGAATGTATAGTATGTGAATTATATCTCAATAAAGTTGTTACAAACAAAGAAAGAAGGATGAATCTGAAACATCACCAGTAAAAACCTTGCCATTATTACTAAGGGTCAAATTTGTGATTTTTAAGAAATTTCCACCAAGCAGTGACAGGAAATCGCACCTGAAACTAACAACAGGTCCAACTTCAGAAAAGATGTCCTTTAATTGCTCTTCTGTAGCCTCATATGGAATGTTCCCCACTAAAGAAGAAAAAAGTAACATTAAAATTCTGACTTTATAACCTAGGTCTTTAGTAAGAACATAAACAGTATCTACTTCATCAGGGAAAAAGTAACAGGCTCAAAATACAGTGTTTCTCCAATCTAGTGCCATGATACATAGAATTTCAATCTTCGCTGACTTTAATTGCAAGAAAAACAAGTTCTACCAGTAACTATTAAAAATATCAATATTGTAACTCTTTAAACCAGCTCACATGTTCACATTTACACACACACAGTCTGAGGACAATGACCATGGCTGTAGTGGAAAATGTTTAAAAATCTGAACTGTTTTATCATGCCCCTTTAAAACAGTGCCTTAAAATCATCCCACATACTTAAAAGAATACAACTTATTTCGGCTGAAAAGGTTAAGAATAGATCTGATCCTCTTTAAAATTTCCTTGGGGAGGTCTTAATCATTCATTCATTCATTTACTCAAAATCCACCTTGAGACGCCAGGTAGCTGCTACCACCATCAACGAACTATTCAATAAAAATGTAACGGGCTCTAAACACAGAATTAAAGTCCTTATAAAAGGGCAGGAAGTGGGCACAAGTATCTATACCCTCGGCGCATAATCTGTATTCTGAAATAGGGAGTGAGAAGTAGTATGGGACAGTTGCCAAGCGCCCTCGCATTTAGAAAATAATTGAAGCTAGAAAATCAATGAAAGGAGAAATGCATAGAAGCTGACCGCTAGTTTAACTTCCTCAGCCACGTCGTGGAAAGGCTGCCAAACCTTGGGAGACGGGAAACATCACTTTGCCCACGAGTCCATCAATCTGCCTGGCCGCGCCACAAGAGAGGCTGCTCGAGCTTCACGCCTGACAGATCAAAGGCTCCCAAGGAGGGTGACTCTACAGGTGCAGGAGCTGTCCCTCGCCACTCAGCGCCTCTGTTTGTCCCTCCCCGATGCTTGGCAACAATGAATACCTCTTACCGAATACCGAACGTAGTGAACGATCTACGGCAGGGTCTCTTACATTCAAACCAGCCATCTCTCTCGTTCTGTGGCTTCCGGCTGCCCTGGCACGTTTCCGTACTGCGTTTTAGCCCAGCTACCAACTCACTTCAGCAGTGCGCATGAACAGGAAACGCCTGAGCCGGGCGGACGCCGAACCCCTCCCCTGGCGTCATTGCGTCAGAAGAGGCGTTCTTCATCAGAGCAATAACGCCTCCCGGCTAGGCTGCAATCTGACAGTAATTTCATTTTGAGCGGAATGCAGGCTTTCCCCGGCGAATACAATCTTTTATCATTCCTTTTCCCTTAGGTTAATATAAATAAGCGTTGGCTACAATACAGATGGTGACAGGGAAGTCATTTGCTCTCAAGTGTGGCACTTTCATTTTAATTTCGCCCTGTTAGGGCGCGGAAGTGCTTGGCACCACCCCAGCGGCGTGCAAGTTGTTTTGTGAAAGCTGATAGTGTACGGAGATGGGGAAAGAGAGTCGCGGCTGCCTAGACTGACGGAATGAGGGGCACTCAAGCAAGGTCAGAGCGTTAACACAGAGCTGAGAAGATGGGGAGGTCAAGGGAGAACAGATCCCGGTCCACTGTTGTCTAGCTTCTGGGCTCCATGTGCTTGGCGGTGATGACCAGGCTGGGCCCCAGAAGACTTCAGAACAGGAAATGTCATTGACTGGTGCTGCGGGCTAAGGCATGATTTGAACTAAGATTGTTTTGGTTCCAGAGCCTGAAAAGTTGCTCCCAGTAAAACTGAGAGAATATGGATGGCTCAACGTATGTTATTACCATTTTTTGGAAAATGATTTAGAATATGTCACCTGGTGATGGTATTACCGAATATTAGGGACCTGCCCCCACCCCCCTCCGCGCCACCCTCTAGGCAAAATTCTAAAGGCAAATGTTTGGTGATAAAGGAAAGGAGTATTTATTCAAAATATTCAAAAGCTGTCACAAGCCTATCAAGTCACAGCTTTCATCACTTAAACTTATCAACTAAGGCTAAACTCTTAGCCCCTGCTTTTTGTAGCATTCCCCAGTTATTTTTTAGTTCTTTCATTTCAATAGGGTTAGTTTACAAACTAGAACAACATAATATATAAAAGTGACACAGTTTTGGAAGAATGGCAGGCTTCTGCCTCAGCTTGTTCCCTCTAGAACAACCCAAGAATAAACCTCACGCTTTCTGCCAGGCCAACCTGATCCTAGGCCATGTCCAGAGTTCCTTCCCATCCAAAACACCATCTGTTGGGAAACACAGGGAGCTGCAGCATGATCATCCAGGCTTCCTTGAGAAAGAAGAGAGCTTATCTAGGAGCCAGAAAGCCAGCCCTCTTTTTATTTCCATGCACTCTGGAGGCATTCAGCTTTCAAGCCAGTCTCATCCTAGACTGCTTACCATTGCCTTGGCAAACTCCTACATCCCCTGCCTACTTTCCCCCAGTGATCTGATCAGTTCTGTCTGTATCAATGACTCACAATAATGAACCACCCAAGGATAGGTTGAGGCACTTAGCTAGGGCTTGTTCTGCTGCCATTAATTATCTGTGGAGAATGGACTGTCAGTCCTATCACTTCATCAACCAACCTTACTCTACTAGTTATAAAAGAGAAGAATGTGGGTGCAAGGAATATTTCCTAAGATGTTGCTTTTTTATATTTGTTTCACTTGTAGGCCATGTGCTAATGAACTCAGTGTCTGTTTTCCATGAGTCTTTTCCTCTCACTGTGACACTCCCAGAGTGACACATTTCTTTTGCCTCCCAGTTATAGCAAAATGAAAACAAGATGGGATGTCTGATACTGTTGTAGGTATTGTGACTGATCCTCATTAACAATGATATAGGTGCACTATAAAGAGGTAGAAGGGAAACTAGGAAAGATGCATTTCTACACAAATGGGACTGAATATAGGAGGTAGGTGTTATTTGGGAGCTTGGAGCAGAAGAGAAAGTATATGTAGTGGAGAATCAATTTGAGAATCCACAATCAAGATTTGTGGAACATTGGCAGAAAGTTTTGTGGAAAAGTTCTATGTTATTCTTTAATCTTGATGATGCTAAAATTCTTAGATTGAAGGAAGCAAAGACATTCAAGATGGTGAGGATACAGAAACTTGGGTTCTTTCTCCTGGCCATAGAAGGTCAAACTCCTAAGGGTGGGATAAGTACTACTTTATCTTTGACCCACATTTAAAGCTCCTCAAAGAGTCATGGAATGAAATTCTTCATTGATCCTCCAGGGAATGCCTTGGAAAGGCAACAACTCCTGGATAGACATCATTGCATGAAAAAGATCCCAGAAGGCATTACCCATGTTAGAAGAAATCCTCAGTCAGCAGTGCCTGAAGAGCTAAGGAAACTTGGGGCTCTCAGAGAGCACTTGAATGCTAATACATATCCTGGTTAGTATCTGGATGTAGGTACCAATTGGCTTGTTTTCCAGAAAGAAACATCATTTCTAAGTTTTGCACTAGTGCATTATCACACTTGTTCTGCAGCAATATCTGTACTTTCTGGGAATATTTGAGGGTTCAGCTCTGAGGCCACTCTACAGAGAGTTAGTTGTCCAATCCATCAAAGCTGGTTATTCTAGTCTTTTGATTTTAGCCTTTTCATTAAAAAATTATTTCTTACCCAACTACTTTTGTTTTCAATCATACTTAGTGAATATAGTTCATGTATTACTTTCCCAGAAGATTCAGAATTCTTTTTTTTTAAGATTCAGAATTCCTCACCTGCTCAAAGGCTGCATTATGAGATATGTTTCTTAATAGCAGGCCAAGGAATTAGGTGGTCAATTTAATTGGAGGAAGATTTCCCTTGTTCTTGGCAATGGCATGGTGACCTCTTCTTACCATGAGGACTGCTTCCAAGCCAAGCATTGGGGAAAACTGAGTAAGAGGAGGAAGTCTGATTTCGTTCATTAAAATCTACCAGACTTGCTTATCTAAAACTTATGTTTATTTGGGATCATGTTCTATTTCAGAACCAGGACTCTGGGAGACTGTTCCCTTGGGATGTGCAATCCAAGGTTTATCAAACTGAAGGTGGGTATCACTGGACAACACTTAAACTCCAAAAGTATGCAGCTGAGTGAGCATGGTAGGGGAGAGAATGTGAATAATGGTATCAGGTTGTAGTAAACAGGGTGATGATGATTAAAAAGAGCTAATATTTATGAAGGGCCATATAAATTACAAAGCTTTTCTATGTAGTTCTCACTTGATTCTCACAAAACTGAGAGATAGTTTCAATAGGGTTTTTTTTTTTTTTTTGTGGTAAAATATCCATAACATAAAATTGACAATTTTAACCCTTTTTAAATGTATAATTCAGTAACGTTAATTATATTCTTTAACCATCATCACTATCCATCTCCAGAACTTTTTATTTTTCCAAACTGAAACTCTATACACATTAAACACTAATTCCCTATTTTCCCCTATGTCCATTCCCTGGCAACCACCATTTTAACTTCTGTCTCTTATGAATTTGACTACTATAGGTACCTCATAAAAGTAGAATCATAATGCTATTTTTCCTTTTGTGACTGGCTTATTTCACTTAGCATAGTGTCTTCAAGGTTCGCCCATGTTGTAGCATGTGTCAGAATTTCCTTCCTTTTTAAGGCTGATTTAACACAGCTCCAGCACCATTTTTCATTCCTACCAGCAATGCCAAGAATTCTCATTTCATCCTTTACCAACATTTGTTATTTTCTGTTTTTTTCTCTTTTTGTTTTTTTACTGACAGCCATCCTAAATGGGTGTGAAGTGATATTTCATCAGGATTTGATTTGAATTTCCATACTATATTGGAAAAGCCTAACATTTTCCTCTCCTGGGCATCTACTTTCATACAGAATACTTCACATTTGACAATTCTGGTGTCCAAATATGGGTTGCTTCCCCCACAATAAGCATTTCTCTGCAACACCAAATGGGTGTCCTATAATTTAACTCAATTTTGATACTGTTTAGTGTCAGATCCCATAGGTTAAGGGCTCAGTTCTACAAGACAGCCCCCATTCCTCTTTAGATGCCAATTTCATATCTAGGTTGTCACCTGTGCTTCTGATCAATTGGCTATAAATTAGTTTCCAAAGACTCCCTTTTTGGGTTCAATTAATATGCTCTAGTGGCTCACAGAATTCAGGAAAAACAGTTACTTGCATTTATCAGTTTATTAAAGTACAATAAATGATAAAGGATACAGATAAACAGCCAAATGAATAGATATATAGGGTAAGGGCTGGAAGGGTCCTGACTGCAGGTGCTTCTGTCCTTGTGGAGTTGAGGACCCTCCTGGTAGGTAGAAGTATTCACCCACCTGAAAGTTCTTTGAACTCTTTACTTTGGGGACATTTATGGAGGTTTCATCATGTAGGAATGATTAATCATTAACTCCACTTTCAGTTTCTCTCCTCTCTAGAGGGTGGGTGTTTGGGCTGAAAATTCCAAGCTTCTAATCATGGCTAGATCATTCTGGTGACTAGCCCCCATGTAGAAGTCCACCCTGGGTTGCCTCATTGGAACAAAAGATGCTCCTAATGTTCTTATCATATAGGAACTTACAAGGGTTTTTCAAGCCCTGTGTGAGGGGTGGGGTCAAAGACTAAATATTAGAAGAGATGCTCCTCTCCATCCCCTGCTTCTGGTAACCACGAATTTGTTCTCTGTATCTGTGACTTTTGTTCAGGTTTCACATATAAGTAAGATCATATGGTATTTGTTTTTCTCTCTCTGACTTATTTTAGTTAGCATAATGCCTCAAGGTCCATCCATGTTGTCATAAATGACAATATTTCATTCTTTTTATGGCTGAATATTTTTTCCATTGTATACATATATTTTATTTAGTTATTTACTTGTGTACATTTTATTTATTCATTCACTCATCCATGGGCACTTAGGCTATTTCCATATCTTGGCTATTGTAAACAATGCTGCAATAAACATAGAGATACATATTCCTTTTTCAAGTTAGTGTTTTATTTCCAGAATTGGGATTGATGGATAATATGGTAGTTTTTATTTTTAAGTTTTGAAAAATCTGCATACTGTTTTAAATAGTGACTGCACCAATTTATATTCCCACCAACAGTGAATGAGGGTTCCCTTTTCTCCTCATCCTTCCCAATGGTTGTTATTTCTTTTCTTTTTTGCAATAGCTATTTAATAGATGTGCAGTGGTACCTCTTTCTGGTTTTGATTTGCATTTCCCAGATGATTAGTGATATCAAACACCTTTTCATGTATCTGTTGCCCACCTGTTTGCTTGGAAAACCATCTATTCAGATCCTCCACTCATATTTTAATTGTATTGTTTATTTTCTGTTATTGAGTTATATGAGTTCTTTATATTTTTTGGATATTAAACATTTATAAGATATATGATTTGTAAATATCTTCTCCTATTTGGTAGGTTGCCTTTCATTTTCTTGATTGTTTCTTTTGCTGTGCAAAGCTTTTTAGTTTGATGTAGTCCTACTTGTTTACTTTTGCTTTTGTTGCCTTTGCTTATCCTTTTAGATGCTATTATAAATGAAATTGTTTTCTTAATTTCCTTTACAGATTATTCATCGCTAGTATATAGAAATGCAACTGATATTTGAGTGTTGATTTTGTATCCTGCAATTTTGATGAATTAATTCATTAGCTCTATATAATAGGTTTTGGGAGTAAATTAGGGTATTCTACATATGAGATCATATCAGATGCATACAGAAGTAATTTTAACTCTTCTTTTCCAATTTGGATGCCTTTTATTTACTTTTCTTACCTAATTGCTGTGGCAAAAATCTCCTTTGTGATGTAAAATATTGTTTATCTGGGAATATCTTAATTTCATCTTCATTTTTGAAGGACAGTTTTGCCAGATAGAGAATTCATGGTTTACATTTCTTTCCTTTCAGCCTTTTAAATATACGTGTATTATCTCATCCCTTCTGGTCTTTTGAGTCTTACACCAATAATCTTGTTGGGAGATTTGCTGATAACCTTTCTACATGAACTTTGGTTGTTGAGAGTCTGATTATAATGTATCTTGGTGTAGGCCTCTTTGGGTTTATCTTAGAGTTCATTCTGATTCTTGGACTTGTAAATCCATGGCTTTCCTTAAAATTAGAAAGCTTTTAGTGATTATTTCTTCAAATAACCCCTTTGCCCCTTTATTTTTTCTTAACCCTCTGGGACTCTCATAATGCATATATTGTTTGATGATAGCCATAACTTTCTTAATCTTTGTCCACAGTTTTCTTTATTCTACTGAGGTTTTTGTTTTCTCCTTACAGTCCATAACTTCAAATGCTCTGTCTTCAACTTCACTGATGCTTTCTTCCTGTTTGTGTCTACTGTTGAACCACTCTAGTGAATATTTGTACTGCAAGAGATCAGCTCCAGGCAGGTTAACTTTGGATCAGCGAGTCTCAAAAATGACAGTGCAGCATTGGAGACGGAATTCATACCAAGTTTATTCTAATGGCAACAGATGAGACAGCAATAGAGCATCTGCCTTTATTTTATTCTTGTGGCAGCAGATGAGACAGCAGTAGAACATCCACCTTTATTCTCGTGGCAGTAGATGAGACAATAGCAGAGCATCAGCCCTAGATTATCTGTGGTGCCTGAACAACAGGGGCTTATATAGAGTATTAAACAAAAGTGGCACAGGGCCAATAATAACTGTGAGACAGCATAGCACCTGCATGAAGATGATTTGGAAAAATACATGTGTGTTAAGGTGCGGATCTTGGTTACAGTCATCCTGAGATGATACTCTGCCCCTTCAAGTTCTTGCTTCACAATCTATGAAGCATGATTCTTCCACAGGGGCCCTGTGTGCAAAGACTGGAGCTCTGCATCCAAATCCCACAGCAGCAATATAAGCTGCAACAACAGAAAGAAATACCAACTACAATGCATAGAGCTGTAATTAAGACTATACACCATCTAGATGCTAGGGAGGTCCACCAGGCCCCCAGTGGGTCATGGGCAAGTTTGGTTATACCCACCATCTAATCTTGTAACTCTTATAAAGCAAGGGATATATTGTGTTGGGCATCAGGGATATACATGCAGTATTCTGTGTGGAGCTAAGTGCATACCCCTCCCTGCACATAGCCTTTAGCATATCTAGTGCCATTCTGTTTTGTAGCTGTACATTGCACAGCTACCCAACCTCCTTATTGAGGAGGAACAGGGTGTGATGAGTCACATTAAAGGATGGTGCTCTATGCTTGGCCAAGTTGGTTACCTCCACTTCTGTGACTATGCTTGCACCTTGGAGAGAGAATATGGCTAATGGATAGAACCACCAAGCAGTCCATTTTATCTGGTATCTAGCCTTAAAGGTTCCCAATTAGTAGGCACTTACTTCAGGGTAGATAAGATGTGACCTGGAACATACAGTCGCCTCCACGTGTAGCATCCTGTCCAATTATAGGGCATATAGGGCCATCCATAGGGTCCCCCATGCAACTAGGAATGTGCCCACACTGGCAGTGCCATTTCATGTCTTCTCTTCTCCAGTGATCCACAGTGGAGACAACATGGGTTTTATGGCACAAAGGTGTGGGTAACCACCCAATTACCATTGGGATTTTGGGCATTGCGCCATTTTGGCATTCTAGACAGAGGGTAGTAGGGTATGCTAACTCCACTATCACCACTGTTAGCCAGCCCAGCCCTTCCCGTCCCAGGGTGAGTACCCTAACAGGGGCCTGGGATGATTTACTTGGCTGCACACCAAACCCTGAATTTCAGTCCATATGTCCTTCCATGAAGAAATGGGGTCAGCATCAGTCCAATGGTGCAGCCACTGCCATACAGTCATTGGCATATTGTATTCTCCATGTTAAGCCAGTGTCAGTGCTGCTTGGCATCCCTGGGCAGTCCCAGCATGCCGAGGTATTTGCCGCACATCAGTGAAGATGTATGCCCAATTCACATATACATTGCTATAGACCAACCTTAAGGGTAATGAAAAATATGTTTTAGTGGTACTAACAAAGGTAGGTTCTGCCCGTCTGGTAAGATGAATGGTAAAGAGGAATCTTGAGATAACACAGTACCAGGTATAGGGTCCTTCCCCAGTTTTGTATACCACAACTTTACTCCCCTACCCAGGGGAGTCACTGTCAGGTCAATATGTAAGGCTATTAGAGGAGCATGCATTGGCCATAATGAAAGAACTAAACTACCCCACAAGATGTTCATGGTATCTGTACCCTTTGGTACATTACTGTGACCTGAGGAGGCCATGTAGCTATTATTACCCAAGGTATACACATCAAGTTGGCTTGAACACCTTGACCCTGTGGGGCCACTAACACTAACCATTATTGATCCACGTGCTAAAATTCCCAAGGCCAGGTCCATTGCACAGTGTCACCTGGATTCAAGGCTATCAGTATGAGCAAGAGTGTTATTCTGTCTTCCAAAACCAGGCTATAACATACTGTCTTCGGTACATAGTTGCAGTTATATGGGAGCCACAGCTATTTGGATCAGAGTCAGCAAGGGAAAGCACTCCTTTCTTTGGCTACTCACTGAGGGTGTGTAACATAGTCTATAACCATGAGGCTCACCCCTTCATAGAGCCTGTCTCTGCCATAGTCCCTTTTATTTTTTATTTATTTATTATTTCCAGAGAGAGAGGAAGGGAGAGAGGCAGAGAGGGAGAGAAACAATGCATGGTTGTCTTTCACCTGCCTCCAGTCATGGACATGGCTGGAGACCTGGCTTGCAACAGGGTTATGTGCCCGCTGGGGAACCAGTGACCTTTGGGTTCTCAGTCCAGCACCTTATCCATTGTGCTACCAGCCAGGGCTCATAGGCCCCTTTTAAACAGACCATTATACCTTTCAATGATTCTGGCACCACGTAAATTATATGGGATGTGAAACTTCCATTGGATGCCCAGATCCTTTATTCAGGACTGTAACCCCTTTCTAGTAAGATGAGTTCCTTGGTCATGCTATAATTAGCAAGTGGCCATAGGTGGCAAACAATTATTCTAAGTGTTTCTTGGTGGTCTGGTGATAAGCATGTCTGACAGGAAATGCCACCAACAAACCTGTTGCAGTATCCACACAGATCAAAGCCTATCAGAAACCTTCTGAAATTGGTAAGAGACCAATATAATTTACTTGCAATCTTACCAATGGCAATGCATCTCAGGCTATGTGACTTCCTTCTAAGAAACCTGCCGTAGTTGGTGCTTGGAGCAGACCACACACTTTCAGCAAGCCTGTACCACTGCATCAAAGGTCAGGGGCAATCCCCATTGCTTCACCATATCCACATAGTACATTGACCTGTGTGAAGGAATTGCCCATTGAGCCAGGTGGCTACTTCTGAGCCCAGAGCTTCTTCTAGCCACCATACCTAAGCAAGGGTATCTGCCTCATCATTTCCAGGTGAGGTCAACGGGGCCTGTCTGGTAACATGTTATTGGGCTACTTGTTTCTGCTGCCCTAATATCCATAGGTCTTGCCACATGATTTGGCCCCACAAGGGCCTATGAGCTTCCATCCATCCAGATTCTAGCCACGTAGGTAACCAGAGTTAAATGGTGATATATGGCCCAGCTGTTGGTACAGATGACAAAAGGAGATGGTTCTTTGGTAACAAGGATCCACACATTGACTACTCTATCCCCTTCCATGTTTCTGCCTTAGGATGGTAATCCAAGGCTTTCCATGTGGTAGTTTGCACCTGGCTCAACCCATCTGTATACCACACATCCTCTAGTATTGGGAGTTGGCCTTCTTTATAGGGGCTCACAAGGACAGTCAGCTCAGGCATTGGTCCTTCAGTCTCCTATGTCTCCAGGTATTCTACAGGCCTCAGGACTTGTTGTATCTGCCCACTTACGGGGGTCCAAGGACAGGGTAATTCACTGTTGCAAATATGCATCCCACTTTGCTAGTGTGGACATTTATGCCATTCTACTTTTGGGCTTTTGCATCCAGCCATACACCCAGACTACTATTGAATAGATTATGGTCACCTTTATTGGGGCAATATCTATAATAGGCTCTGTAGCTACCAAGGCATGATAGGTGGCAGCTACCTAGCTAGTTAGGGAGTAATGAACCTCCAAAGTTGCAACCAAAACCCAATAGTTTGTTGGATTCATTCTTGCCTTTGCCATAGACCCCAACCATACCCTTTGGGGGTGATGTAGACATCCAACTCATAAGGTCATGTTGGATCCAAAACACTCAAGTCCTGTACTGTTTTATGGCCCATTTAGTCTTAGCAAAAGCCATCTCATGCTTATGTTCCCAGTCCCATTTGACTCCTATCTGTAGAAAGTGGTACAAAGGTTTCAGAATTTGCACTAAATGTGCAATAAGTGCCCCCCCCTCAATAGCCCAACACACTCAAGAATTCCTGTAACTGCTTGACTGTTGTGAGGGTTGGAAATGCCTGTACTTTATCAATTATGCCTGTGGCATTACCTTCATCTTACCTGACAAGACAACACCCAAGAGCTGATAGGTAAACCAGGTCCTTGTAGTTTGTTTGTGTTTACTGCCCAGCCTCAGTGCTGCAAATGCTTCATCAAGGCTGGTGCAGCAGTTTATAAATCTATAAGAATCAGAAGTCAGCATGATATCATCAATATAATGATACAATTGCACCATTTGGAACTTTTGCCACATGGCTAAATCCAGAGCCACAAGCCCACAGCACAGATTTGGGCTATGCAGATATCCCTGTGGCACTATAGTGAAGATCCATTGGCAGCCTTCCCAGGTAAAGACAAATTGATCTTGACATTCAGCTGCCATATCTGTAGAGAAACGGGCATTAGGCAAACCAAGAGCATAATGTAGGTTTTCAGCTCATGGCTCCATGTATCTATTAGATAAGCTACTGAGGGCAGTGCAGCATGTAATGGCAGTACCACTTTATTTAATTCCTGATAATCTACATCATCCTCCATGTGCCATCTGGTTTCCTCACAGGCCACACAGGGAAGTTATAAAGGACTATGTGCTGAATGAATCATTTGGACTTTTCTAGTTCCTTAATAGTATCCCCTATCTCTTGATGACCTTCAGGGAGACAGTGTTGCTTAATATTGATCACCCACCATGGTTCTGGAAAAACCAATAGGGGGTGTTTGGCATGACCCCTAATAACAGCCTTCACAATATGAACATGAAGGTGGAATTCCCCAGCAGTGGTAGTGAGCCACAACCTTTGCAACACAGCAATTCTCAAGTGTACTTGGGTATTGTGAAGATATAGGCCACATACGAGATCTGTCCCTAAAGTATCTGCTGTGCAGACTGTTTTAATTATATTGACATTGTCCAATACTTTCAGGACAGACCTCATATTCCTTAGGAGGCAGGTGCCCTATACCCAAGGAAAGGGACGCTTGTTTTTCCCATAGAGCAGTACCACCATATCCTTCAATGACAGCTCCTGTGCTAGGGAAGTAATTGGGGTTTCCATGCAAAAGGGAACATTCTGCTCCAGTGTCCACTAAGGCCAATAACCATTGTACACTTTGAGGGGACCAATAGATAGCAAGCTCTACATGTGGTCTCTGGTTCATGCCTGGTCGCGCTGGGTCAGTCCCTCAGCTTTCTCCTCAGTCAAACCAGAAAGCCCAATCCCCATCATTGAATGGGTCCTCAGCCTTGCTGAATGACTTCCATAAGTTATTTTGAAATAGATTCACAGTTTACACTCAGGGTACAAATTGCTCCAGGGTTCCTTCACTTCCTTTGTAGTGGGTAAAACTGTTGCCACAACTCCAAGAGCCTTTCCATCTAATTTCCCCATACTGGTTCTTCCCTCCAGGAGATCAACCCACCTCTGAGTCCTAGTGACTTTAACCAGCCCTTTCATTCCCTTTACAGTCCCTACTGCCCACACTCTGTTCCTGTTATGAGCAGCTTTTGCCTCCCTAGGTCAGCTATGGTTCTGGTCACCACATTGATGGCATGACTTACATGAGGGTAAAGAATAGTCCAAATAACCACAACAGCACAGTTTGTAGGACCAAATCCCTCATTCCTCCTGTAAACACTTCATCCTGGCATTTACTCAAATTATAAATAGCATTCCTGATTTCCTTTTCTCACAGTATCTGCTCTAATTCAGTATATGACTACCACCTACTGGTTGTAGATGGCAAATCCATTGGGTTCAGCCATGTGATGCAAGAGGCTGCAGTGATCAAATCGAACAGAAAATGATTACCTTGAGCTTGATGTGTGTTCTGCAGCCACCGCCTTAGCACTGGGTGTGTGGTAACAAATGCAAGCTTACCCATTTCCTCGCCTGAAAGCAAAATGCCATTCACCTCTACATCCCACAATCTAAGCAATCAAGCTGCTAAAGATTCTGTCATCTTTTGCTGGAATAGGTTCCCCAAATCTACCAGCTTTGATTGCAAGTATGGAAGCATGGTGGAGTGCTCTATCACTTGTGGAGAGGGCTGGGCTTGGCCCTGGGCCACTCAGGGGTGCACATTCTTAATATTCTGCATTACCACTGGTTGTACCTGAAACAGGGGTAGGGTCTGGCCCTTCCTTTCATCCCAAGGAGTCTACAACTTGTACCTCTGATCCCATCTCATCATGGAACCAGTTCCAATCTAGGACCTCAGGGTGGCCACTTCCACCTCTAATAGTTCCTGTGTTTTCTCCCAGGCAGACCTCATTTCCTGCTCTCAGGATAGGTCCTACTTCAACTCTTAGATTTGTGCCTCCAATACCAGCCACTCCTGGGCTGCTTTATGCAGAACAGTGAGAAATAACCAGCCCACAGCACCAGTCCCTACTCAGGCATTTTTCTTCTCTAGAGAGCCCCTCATCTTTAGTAGGGCCACCTCTATCACCCTTAGGAGTCACTTCCACCTCCTCCTGATCTTGTAAGGATGCCCAAGCCTCCAACACGGTTGCCAACCCAATAGCCCACCCTGAGTGGTGGTGGCCAATCCCTGATCCATTGTTTTGGTCTGTAGCAAATCATGCTGGCTACACCAAGTGTACCACAGGAGCTCAGCTTCAGGCTGGTTAGCTTTGCATTTGGTGAGACCAAAAAACAACAGTGGAGCATTGGAGAGAGAATTCATACTAAGTTTATTCTCATGGCAGTGGACAAGACAGCAACAGGGCATCTGCCTTTATTCTCATGACAGCAGGCAAGATAGTAGTAGAGCATCTAATTTATTTTCATGGCAGCAAAAAAGACAGTAGCAGAGCTTTCACCCTAGAGTATACATGCTACCTGAGCAATAGGGGCTCATATATATAGAATATCAAATGAAAGTGTCATGGCGCTGACAGGAATTGTGAGATAACATAGTACCTGCATACTAAGGCACTCTCTTATATAAGGATGATTTGGGAAAATACATGCGCATCAAAGTGGGGACCTTAGCTACAGTCATTCTGACATGTCACCATTTCAATTCGGTTATTATATTTTCAACTCCAGAATTTCTGTTTGGTTCCTTCTTTGTAATTTTTACCTCTTTGATGTTATCATTTTTTTTAAATATATTATTTTCTTTCACTCCTTTAGTTCTTTGTGGTTTTTTTTTTGTTTTTTGTTTGTTTTTTTTTTTTTGGCTCTGTGTATATTTAAGACAGTTGTTTCAGTCTTTGTCTCAATTCTGATGCCTGTGTTTTCTTCAGGGACAGTTTCTACCACTTTATTTTCTTCCTTTGAATATGGCATGTTTTCTTATTTCCTTGTATGCTCTGTGATTTTTTTTTTAATTGGGCATTTGAGAAAACAGTTTTGCAGGTAAGCACTACTCTGAGGAAGACACTAATTAGAAGGGATGTCTATGTGCCTTGTGATAAGCCTCATGTAGAGGCTTAAAGTTTTCTTAGACCTTTTCTAGGCATACATCTTATCTGGGCCTGTTGTGTGATTTTTGTAAATTTTTCTAAATATACATCTGTTTACAAATGTCTTAATTTAACCCAATAAGACTCATCTTTGCTTTTGGGGGAACTTTTGATGTGATATTGTGTTTTCTATCTAATCTTTTGCTCTAGGTTTTGTGAGGCTGTAGTACTCCTGCAGCTTTTTTTTTTTTTTTTTTAACAATTCCCACTATTTCCTGTGGCTTTTCCTAGCCTGAGATTCAAGCTATGTTATGACACTCTTTTTGTCTGTCTGAACTCCAATTTATGTGAAACAGAAACCATTATCTCAGGTAGCCCCCAGGCAAATTAGAACATTGCCAAAAAAAAAAAAAAAAGTTCACCTTCCTTTCTCCAGTTAAGAGGTATGGAATTGAGAGCTGAGCCACTGCTTCCTCCTATATGGTGCTGTGGGCACTGTGGCAGAAGGAGGGGTGAAGTACAAGTAAGTAAAAATGCTTTGGTTTTCTTGACATTTTAGTGTGGCCTTTTCTTGATTAATCATTTGTTTGATTGCTATAGATTATTTCCCAGAGCTCCTGTAAAGTTATTTTAGCCAGTCTCTAGCTGCTTGTTAGGCCGTTAATGTGGGTGAGAAAAGTAGAGCCTAGAGTTTCTTAGTCTGCCAATCTGCGGATGTCAAAAAGTGGTATTCTCAACCAGACAGCCCAAATAAAGGACACACCAAGAACAGCAAGTGGAGAAAATCTGGGAGACAGCAACACTGAACTCCACAAATCTCCTATCACAGAAGGGTGCTCAACTAAGGCAAGGAAGCAAAGCAGGTTAACCCAAGAAAAGAACAAAAATAAATAAATAAATAAATAAAGAGCAAGCAAGAACAGACACCGACAATGGGGAAAAAAAGAATCAGTCCATCACCAAAAGGAAAGGAAGAATCCCCAGAAAGAACACAAAATGAAACAGAGGCACCTGGAATATCAGGTAAGGAATTCAAAATGATGATAGAGAAGCTCAGTGAGCTCAGCCACATCAAAGAAAACTGTAAACAACTCCAGGAGAACTACAAAGAACTCCAGAGAAATGACAAAGAACTCCAGGGAAGTTACAAGGAACTTACTGAGAACTACAACAGCATGAAAAAGGACATGGAAACTATCAATAAGTGCCAGGAGGAAATGAAGAATACAATTTCTGAATTGAAGAATACAGTACAAGGAATCAACAGTAGGCTAGAGGAAGCAGAGGACCGGATCAGCGAGTTGGAGGATAACGTAGACAAATACTCCAAGACAGAACAAGAGAATAAAAAAAGGCTGAATAAGACTGAAGAGGGATTGGATCAAAAAACTTTGGTACATTTACACAATGGAATTCTATATGGCAGAAAGAAAGAAGGAACTTGTACCCTTTGCAACAACATGGATGGAACTGGAGAGTATTATGCTTAGTGAAATAAGCCAGTCAGTGAAGGACAGGTATCATACGATCTCACCCATTACGGGACAATAATGAGCAAAACTAACAACAAGCA